>JAFIRS010006589.1:0-34989 GCA_018342105.1 Gonioctena quinquepunctata | reverse complement strand
CCGCGATCTATGCCCACTCGTTTCAAAGCGAAGTGTGCCAGGCAGCTGAGATACATCTGGATCGGTTGGTCATACCATATTTGGAGAAAAAATAAGATCAAGTTAAATCCCAATAGCGGAGGTCGTTAACTTCACGAGGAAAAGAACTAACGTGAAAACCTCGGGAAGATAACGATTGAAAATAAAAAAAGTGACGGAGCCTACTGTTAGAATGGGTGCAATTGGACAGGCAAATGTACTTGCACAATCACATAGCCTTGGCGTTACAGAGGGGGGCGGCCGCAATCAAGCGTACGTACCCCTTCATTGCACGTAACTCCAAGCTATCAACGGATAATGAACTAAGAATATATAAACAAATAATCAGACCAACCATGACATATGCCTGTCCAATATTCTGCAGCCTGTCAAAAACCCAAATATCGAGGCTAGAGAGGCTACAGAACAAGGCTCTTCGTATAGTTACGAACAGTAGCAGGTACATTCGGTTGGACGATCTGCGAGAGCTGGCCAAAGTGGAAACGTTTGAATCTTATATTAACAAGATATCGGACAAATTCTATCGATTTCATACCCCTAAAAGTCCGCTCACGGCAAATATAACTCACATTAGAGAAGGAATGCCCAGGAAACATGGGGTAATATTTGAAAAGTTAGATCTGTTTCGCGAGCCATTGCAGAACTAAACCAAAGGTTGGGAATCCGACCTGTACGAACTAAGGTTCAAAACCTTAAAAAATAGATACCGCCGGCCGGCGCTAGGCAGGTCAACGACCTGTGCTCGCAGGCAGCCTGCTGTTGAGATGTCCTAGGTCAGGCCTAAAATCACGCCCAAGTGAATGGGTAAATACGCTGTTAGGAAAGGAAGTATTGTAAGCCGGTTTTTGTTTATTTAAATTTTATTTTCCGGTAAAAGTCACAAGTGGAAATTAATAGCATGTTAAATTAAAATTTTTGAATTTTGGAAACCCAGTCAAAAAGAGAATAGGTGCATAAGCGCAAGCAGGAGGCATCATACAAAACCTGAATTTTTACAAAAACGAAAACGAATATGGAAAAGGCTACCTGTCAAAACCACAGGCACCCCTCGCCCTAAGAGGGGCAAGCTGGTAACTACATCCCCAAACGCATAGAAAGCCGTAGCAACACATCCCTCTTCAACCCCATCCTCCTTACACCACGGAAGAGGAGCAGAGAATGATTGTTTTATTGTACATATTAGTTAAGTTTTATATATCATGTAAATAAGAAATAATAAATATTATTGGATTGGATTGGATTGGATATAATATGCTCATTTTGAGATCTAGACTTCACTCCATACTTCGATTTTTTCTTGTCATACTTTCAGTCGAAATGCAAATTGTTCATTCATGTGAATTTAACGCTCATGTAACTATCTGACTGGTGAATTCTATGTCATCCGGTGTAATGGGTTGAGCTGAAAAAAGTCATATGATTATAAACTTCAAAGCCGAAAAATGACATTAAAATTAATCTTAGTGAAACTTCAGAGGCAAGCATTCATTCATTAGGGTACCCCAAATTGAAAAACTTATAGAATCACACATCCAAGAATCAAGGAATATTTTAGTTGAGAACCGGACACATTTGCTCAACAAAATATCATTCAGTTCTCAACAATCGAGATAAAACTAAGAAATATATGCCATTAACAATCGATAAGTTTAAAAATTAAGTCCAAATTTACGAACGTCTTCATAAACATCAATATTTAAATTGCAAGAAAACTTCAAAATAAAATGTAAAATTTTCATGATAAAATAATCTATAATTGAAGGAGAAATCGAGCGTCATACAAAGAAACAATAATACGTGTTAGCAGAATATGTCATGTCAATGAAACACATAATGGATTTTTAAAATAGTCGGATCACGAAAGGACATTTATTGAAAAGATCCATATCAATTAGGAGAAAACTGTTTGAATAAATAATGAAAAATGTACTTGAAAAAATGTAAATCACGAAATCATTTTGAAATGGTAAACATGATAAACACTCGTGCATCAAAATAAACCTGATAATTTTCCGTTCAAGCATGTTGTCAGTAAAAAACTGCATTATGTTACTTTCATATTTTGTTAAAAGAGCCCTCCTCCTTCGGAGTCGGGCTCTTTCGCCAAAATATGAAAATAAACTCATGTAGTTTTCAGACAACATGCTTTCATGGAAAATTATCGGTAATTTTGATGCACTTGTGTAATTACTTCCGAAAAACTCCCAGCAACAACCAACTTCAGATACAATTGTATTGGGGGTGAAATTCCGGAAACGTCAAAGAAGTCAGTTTTATAGTCACTGAAACTACTAAACCTACATCATGGAAAATTGAAGTGAATGACAACAAATAGTGTTTCGACAGCGGTTGTACTTCACATATGTGTAGAAATGAAGAGAAACTTGGAATTCTGAAGAAATGCCATCCTTCTGGGATGAACCGATAGCAACTGCAAATCAAAAACGAAATAAATGTTGATTTGTTGAAAATATAAACAGAGTGTTCATAAAATCAGATGTGGAATCATCTGCGACTGAAAGATAAACCTTAGTCACTATCTTCCATCGTCAAGATAACCTCTTGTGGGGTATTCATGTTGAAAAGGGAAACATTCTCAATTGAATATTGATAGAAAGATTTTTCTGTGAATTGAAAAATCCACGATTAAAATGAAGTTATTTTTTGTGAATGTCTAACAGAAAACAACTACTTCCCCGGCTAAAGCCACGCTGGACAGTGAACTACATCTGATAGATATTCTGAAAAGGCCCTAACTCAAAAGAAAAAATCTGAAATTGAAAATTTGCATTTTCATTCAGATAGTTATTCGATTTTATATTCCAGTCTTAATTAAGAACTCATAAAGATGAATGAGGCAAAGAAGAATGTTTTCCAAAAGAGAGTATTCACCAGAAATCATTCGTAACATTGACGCAGGAGAGACATCGCATTCACTAGGTCTTCAATACATTTTTGTCGACGAAAATCTATTTCACGCTTCCACGATCATCAGGAAGACCGGAAGAAATGGGAAACACATTTTCAAGAAGCAATCTCACTTTGCAAAGATGGAAAAAGTTAGAATCATTTCTTTTGGAGAGACACTTTGAAGTTAGTGTTTTCTGACATTAAAACCTGTCATGGGGATGATAGATTGATTTGTTGAAAATATAAACAGAGTGTTCATAAAATCAGATGTGGAATCATCTGCGACTGAAAAGATAAACCTTAGTCACTATCTTCCATCGTCAAGATAACCCTCTTGTGGGGTATTCATGTTGAAAAAGGGAAACATTCTCAATTGAATATTGATAGAAAGGTTTTTCTGTGAATTGAAAAATCCACGATTGAAATGAAGTTATTTTGTGTGAATGTCTAACAGAAAACAACTACTTCCCTGGCTAAAAGCCACGCTGGACATTGAACTACATCTGATAGATATTCTGAAAAGTCCCCTGACTCAAAAGAAAAAATATGAAATTGAAAATTTGCATTTTCATTCAGATAGTTATTTGATTTTATATTCCAGTCTTAATTAAGAACTCATAAAGATGAATGAGGCAAAGAAGAATGTTTTCCAAAAGAGATATTCACCAGAAATCATTCGTAACATTGACGCAGGAGAGACATCGCATTCACTAGGTCTTCAATACATTTTGTCGACGAAAATCTATTTCACGCTTCCACGATCATCAGGAAGACCGGAAGAAATCGAAACACATTTTCAAGAAGCAATCTCACTTTGCAAAGATGGAAAAGTTAGAATCATTTCTTTTGGAGAGACACCTGAAGTTAGTGTTTTCTGACATTAAAACCTGTCATGGGTATGATAGATTGATTTGTTGAAAATATAAACAGAGTGTTCATAAAATCAGATGTGGAATCATCTGCGACTGAAAAGATAAACCTTAGTCACTATCTTCCATCGTCAAGATAACCTCTTGTGGGGTATTCATGTTGAAAAGGGAAACATTCTCAATTGAATATTGATAGAAAGATTTTTCTGTGAATTGAAAAATCCACGATTAAAATGAAGTTATTTTTTGTGAATGTCTAACAGAAAACAACTACTTCCCCGGCTAAAGCCACGCTGGACATTGAACTACATCTGATAGATATTCGAAAAGGCCCTAACTCAAAAGAAAAAATCTGAAATTGAAAATTTGCATTTTCATTCAGATAGTTATTCGATTTTATATTCCAGTCTTAATTAAGAACTCATAAAGATGAATGAGGCAAAGAAGAATGTTTTCCAAAAGAGAGTATTCACCAGAAATCATTCGTAACATTGACGCAGGAGAGACATCGCATTCACTAGGTCTTCAATACATTTTTGTCGACGAAAATCTATTTCACGCTTCCACGATCATCAGGAAGACCGGAAGAAATGGGAAACACATTTTCAAGAAGCAATCTCACTTTGCAAAGATGGAAAAAGTTAGAATCATTTCTTTTGGAGAGACACTTTGAAATTAGTGTTTTCTGACATTGAAACCTGTCATGGGGTATGATAGATTGATTTGTTGAAAATATAAACAGAAGGAAAATTCGAAGTATGCTCACGAGAATGTATTTTCATTGGTTATTCAGAAATTTCCAAAGCTTATCAAGTTTGGCTAGTCAATGAAAAGGAAGTTGAAACTACACGTGATGTGAAATTTCTTGATGAATTCTCTCATGAAGATCAAAGTGGTGAATTTGTACCCGAAGATTTAGAAGCGGAATTCAAAAGTCTAGTAGAGATTATTGAAACTTTGAAACCGTTATAATCTCAAATCAAACACGATCAAATTGATGGGGAAGATGTTATTGAAATCGGGAAAAATTAACCATCGATTCAGACATCAGGAGACGATGAAAATTATATCATGCCACGAAAAATAAGAGGAATACCAAAGATACAGAGAACTGTGATGCAATTTGTGAAACAGCAAATATAACAGAAATAAACATAAGACCAGCGCTATCAGAAGATGACAAGGACGAATGGAAATCGGCCATCCAAGAAGAATTTATAGCTTTGATAAAAAATTACGTTTGGAAATTTGTTGGAATGCCTGACAATTCGGAGATTGTAAATAGCAGAATAGTTTTGGTGAATAAATATGATCAAACGGTCTTTTGGAAAAAAGAAAAGCTCATTTGGTTGCACAGGGTTTCACTCAACAGAATAGATTTCCATGAAACTTTTGATCCGGAGTTCAGTTCGAACATGGATGGCATTATCTGTCATGAATAATTTAGAAGTCCACCAGTTAGATGTCAAAATAGCATATCTAAATGGATAAATTTAAGAAATTATATTCATGAAGATGCCTGATTATTTGGAAAAAACATTATAAAAAATATGTAAAAATCAGACCAAAGAGAATGAAATAATCAAATTACGAGCAAAGAAATGGTTGTCACGAATACATAGATAGATAGATAGATTCATTTAATTTTTAAATTTAAAATTAAAAATTTAAAGATATACATATAAGAGCAAAAAATACGATATAAACATATATATATATATATATATACAATAAAAAATGATTCACATAATAAATATTCTGATATAAAATCCTAAATTAATGATGACAAAATTTAAAAAAACATCTATAACAAGCACGTGTACGAAAAAATGAATTGACCCTGGCAAGGTGACAAAAATGTATTTACTCAAAACAAAAAAGTTGCATTCAAATACTCCTCAGTGCTATAAAAACAGTTTTCCAACATGAATGACTTAATTTTAAGTTTGAATGACTTGGGGTTAAGTTGTTTGATATTGTTATGAGCACTCCTTATCAAGTATTTTAAATATAGCCCTATGTAAACTGAAACTGAAGAATTCCAATAAAATAAATCAATTTTCGTTCGAAATAAAAAACGGTCGCATTAATAGTAAAATTCATATGACAACTCATAAAGTCGATACTTCCTCTATCATTTGTGTCGGCACCTCAATCGAAATTCCAACCATATTTTCAGACATTCATAACTAATAGTACGCCGGGACAGATGAATGACCCGCGGTCTTTGGAAGCGATAATAGGCTTGGTGATATATCATGGCGTGTCAACTCAAACGGGTACTCACCGACTCATTAAATATAATTTTATTGTTCTAGGCGGCATCGTTTGAATACCAACACTATATATATAAGATTCTCCATAGAACCTCTCTCTTCTCTTCATTCAGAATCCAGTCGTCGATCTAGTCAGTCAGTACAAAGCTAGTTCAGCTTCATTATGAAGCGAATAAAAGTAAAGTTTATTTCAATTAGCGAAGATGAAGTCTCTCTCCTACGAAATAAGCGTAGACTCGTGAGTTTATCTGAAGTAGCAAATTAATCAACCATATGCAGAATCATTGTGAAAGTGTAATTCATCAGAAATCATCTCAGTAATAACTAAATGAAAGGAATTAATATTTATCAAGAAGCTAAATAATCATATTGCAACAAGTGAACGCGTAATATTATTCGGAAATAAAACGGAATAATTAAGTCTTAATTAAACTAATGTGTATTACTTCAGTGGAGGGTAAGAAATCAAACTGTTTATTTGGCAAGGTATATATGTATAGTGTAATAAGAAAATATTTCATCATTGATTTCATAGTAGAAGAAATTATTGATTCAACAAAAGTAAAATTATTATCAATTGTTTAAAATAACTGAAGAACAGTTATTTTAATTGTCAGCTCATATTGTTTCTCATTTTTAATTATTGTTTATTCAATCTCATCTTGACTTTCTATACATTTTCTCAGTAAATTATACCAGGTGTATCAATAGTTGTTTTTATATTTTAGAAAATACATATATATATATATATTATTACAAGTCCTAATTGTATTATTATTTCGAAACGATTTGAGATTGGTCTTTGTACTGTCAAATTAAGTCCCCCGTTTAATTAAGTAGCAGCTATGATATTTGGTGTCAGGTGTCGAGGGTGTATTTACAGGAAAATAACGTTTATATGTTGATTTTCGCAAAAGATGTCAAACTCAAAATTTACTCGATGCAAATAAGAATGAAGATATAGTAAAAAATTGTTTTTCTCGTAAAAATATCATCAGAATTTGTTTAGTTAAAAGTGTGCATAACTGCAGTTTGCACTAAAGTTGTATATTGGAAAAATAGGAATGAAATTGTAGAAATATTCAGCAAAAGATAAACCTTTGGTAACGAATGAGTCAGAAAAGTATTGAAAATTGGAAAAATAATAAGAAAAGCATTTTGAAAGTAATATCAATACAGAGAGTTTGACGAGTGGAAAATCAAAACATATATATCGTTTATACAGGGCTGATCTCAGAAAGTATTCGTAAAGGAAAGTGAAATTTTTTTTTATTCAATGGGGATTTTTATTAAAATTGTTAAATCATGGAAACTCCGACAACAGTGCCGTGGACTGGTAGGATTAACTACGAACCTACCATTATTATCAGTGTGGATAATTTACCTTCTTTTAATGGTACTACAGATATCAAAGATTTTATTCGTGAAATTGAGTATTTGGCAGCGGTAGCAAGATGGACAGACAGTCAAATAAGTTCCATAGTTAGATTAAAATTGACAGGAATCCCAGATTATTTATGGATACAGATGATAAATTAAAAAATACAATAAATTGGCCAGAATTTAAAAAGGAATTATTGCAGCAGTTTAGCAGATTGAAATTACCTGGAAGAAGAAAAGAATTTTTGAATTGTTATCAGGAAAAAAGTGAATCAGTTAGAATTTTCCATAAGATTGAGAGCATCCCAGCGAAATTACGAAAATTTACAGGAATTAATAGGGTTAATGATGTATTGAAGCAAAAATTTGATCAAGATACTCTTGTGCAATTTTGTATAGGATTGATAGATCCTGTAAGAAAAAAAGTTTTATCTGCCAGTCCTGTCAGTTTGAAAGAAGCCATCAAAGTAGCAGAGGAAGAAGAATTAATTGAGACACTAACAGCTCAAACTAATATGAATTTTAGAAATTTCAATACGAATAAAATAGTGTGTACACATTGCAATCGTAAGGGTCATGAAGAATCAAATTGTAAGAAGAAAAATTGTGTATGTTATCATTGCGAAGAATTTGGTCACCTCTCATATAGATGTCCAAATAGAAATAGCTTTCGAAATGAGATATTAAGTGAATCAGGACCATGGTTTTCCGACTATGCTAAGGGAAACAGATTTAGAAAATTTAGAGAATAAGGAAACCAAGAAAAAGGTTTTCTAACTATTCAATGGAAAATAGATTTCGAACTCAGGGAAGAATGAACGAACAAGGACGTAGATTCATCAATCAATCAAATAGAAACCGATATCCGAATTTTGGGAGAGTAATTGACAGAAGACAAACAGGAAATAGTTACGCGAATGGAAATAGTCCGAGAAAGTATGGAAAAATTTGCGGATTTTAAAAAAAAAAGAAAAGAATGTACTAACATACGGTGAAGAATTGTATAAGGAATTCCCACATGTATATCAAATAGAAAAAGAGAACAAACATAGTAATTGGCTAAAAAGTTTGGACGAAATGGGAAAAAGGTTTGAAGACATGACCAAAATGATAAAACATTGGATGGGATTAACTTTTGACGAAAAGCTAAATTTATCGAGGGAGTGCACGCCCAAAACGAATTGCCGAGTAATCAAAAATGGATTTCCACGCCATGAAATGAGTCCAGCCGGCTCGAATCAAATGGAAATGTCCGAAGATAGTAAAGTGATTGAGACACTAGGTTTCGAGGAAGCCGATTCAAGGAAAAAGTATGGAAAATCGTCTAGGAAGGAAGATAACACATGTTATCGATTGAACAAGCCAAATGTGATTGATGATTTGACAGTGACATCATTCATTAAACTAGATGAAGATAAAAAATTGCCAAAGGTGGATATTGAAAAATCCATGAAAATCAGCAAAGGTATGGAAAAAACCGGAACGCCCTGTACACTAGGAAGGATAGTCAAGCGAGACAGCCGGAAAAGTTCAAAGTATAGTCGTAGTGAAAGAGCCAGATCATTCAAGAATGACACTTTTTCAACCAGAACAATGGGAAAAATCCATGATCTGAGAACGACCATCATGAATAGTACGCCACTGAAAGTGACAGTCTAAAAGTAGAAATTTATTCGTCAAAGAACGAACATTTCTTGCCTAAAGAAACAGAGAAAATGGAAGGGAAAAAATTGCCAATGCAGTACCACAGCGGGAATGAAGGAAATTATGTTCGGAAAATGGAAAAAGATATACGGATCGGTATGAGAGTTTTTGAGAATGAAAATATTCAAGAAGGTAGCAAACCATATACAGGAAGTATCGGAATTGCAGAAGCTAACGCATCAAGAAATTTAGGGAAGATGATCGTTGTAGCACATAGGAAATCGTTGAAAGACAGTCTAAAGGGTAGATATGAATCACCCAAGAGAGATATTCTACCCTCCAGGACGTTGGAAAATGCCAAGAACCTCGGAATGATAGTCGCCAATGAAAGTACTTTTGCAGTAGACGAAAATCAAAAGGCTGAATTTTATTCGTCCAAGGACAAGAATTTGCCGCCCAGATTATTGCATATATGCATAGTTAAAGCAAGGAGTAACATGAATTCGGAAAAAATTTAAAATTAAAGAAAATAGCCAATAATGAATTTTCAACATCGAAAAAAAAAACGTATTATGGTACGAGATTTGAAAGAAAATACCGAAGAAAATAAGGAAGTAGTTGAAGATATAAAAATTATCGAAACCGTAGCCAGTCAAAAGGAAAAATCTAAATTTAAGAAGTCATAGCTTGAAAATTTAGAAATCTCACAAATTGGAAACAGAATTGAACACATGAACCGACTGAAAGTTAATCAGAGAGAAGAAAAATTTCCGCAACTAGAAAATAGGCAGGAAATTATTTTAGAAAGTAAAAGGATGAGTAACGTTAAATCCAGAGCGTCCTGTATATAGGAAGGATTATTTCCACCTAGGGGTGGTAATCCAACTCTTAACAATACGGTAGTATGCCCCGGAAAAGCGATCAAACTTTTCAAGAGAATAATTTGTTGAAAGATATCAAAAGGAATGAAAGTGAACATAGTAAACAGGAGATAAGAATTCCCGCCAATTTTCTACTGAGTGTAGGGAACATAAAGAGAATAGTTAGAATATGGGAAGGAAAAGGATTGGGAAGAATAGACCTTCAGGACGAAAGAATAATTTTGCCACAATTGAAAAGAAGAAATAAAGGAAAAACCGATGAAAAAAAATCAAGAAAATAAATCAAGAAAAAGACCCATAGAAAACCTAAAAACACTAGAAGATAGAAATCAACTTGAATCAACAGAAGATGAAGGAGAAAGTATTCCAGAGATAAATCATAGTTATCAGACTAGAACACGTGGTACAGTAAAAGAGTTTCCATGGATTTATTACAAAGCAAAAGTCAGAATAGGTAATTTTCAAAAGCCCAAAATAATGCACTTATGAAGTAATAATATTGTCAATATTTTTAAACACAGTTGAGATCAAATAGTATAGTAAGCCAGTATAGATAAATAATTGGAAATCATGAAATCTTGCCAAGTATACATAAGCACGTATCGAAATGTGTAGTCAAAAAAAATTGAAACATCCTGTAAATTATGCGAAATAAATATTGATGGGGCCTCTACCTGAACCATAACATACCGCGTACCATTGGAAATATCGTCAAATGATGGAAGGGACAAAAGTTATCTAGTGTCGGTTATTCTACATGAGAATCGGACTTTTGAGTAAAGCATAGACAGTAAGAGAAAATTGTGTGTATTTCCTAAAAATTGGGAAGGACTGTATAGACATTAATAAAGTATTAATATAAACGGTTATAATTCTCTACCGAGAAGAGATTTTAGCATGTAATTAAAAGTGTTACCTTGATAATGACTAAGTGAAATAACATTAATTAAAAGTAAAAATGTGCGAAAAATATCGGTGATAATAAAGAACATTTTGAAATTATCGTTAACAATTACGGATAATATAATATGGATTTTTGAACTATAACTGAGTTCAAATTAATGATTATCAGCTTCTCACCAAATAGTTATTTACTGAGCATCGTACTGCAATGGAGAGTTTGAACTGTTAATCCAATTAAGTTCACAATACCCAAGGATGAATGGATATTCAAGCCCATAGTCAGAGTGCCGAGTTGAGGGACCCCAGGGAGCCTTCATCACAAGTGTGCAAGGGTGCACGAATTATCCAACAATTAGAATGTTGGACCGTCACTTTACCACTGGAGAACGTTGGAACTACCACTTCACTGAACTTTTGAAAAATGTCAGGTGACATTTTGCATCTCAGAGAGGAGTCGATAATCACTGTCAAATACGTTCACTACACGAAGGGTGGCTCGAAAACTAAGGACAAGGCCGTTTACTTCACTGCAGACCGAGTGGAACTAAGTCATATGGTTCACAGATGTTGTTTACAACATCCCTAGTCGGGCAGACATAAGGTCGCTGGAGATTCCAACCTGATTTCGCCAGACCACAGACAGTCCTATCAAGCAGGTGATGACAGGTCATATCTACAGGGTGGCGTTCAATTCGAAGCCAGCACCGTCTCGGAAGACACTGACTTGGAGGGAGTCTTTATTGAGAATTATATAAAAGATTTGCATGTTAAAATTAGTATGTTAGAATAGTAATTATATAAGTAGGGATATTGTTGACCATGTATGTAATATTAGGTGCATGATTGAATGAGGTAAAGGTCATATGTTACCATAGGTATTATCAGTAAGAATTTATTTAGTTTGCTCATGGTATGTTAAAACAATTGTCAGAGCCATAACAAAGTTGAGATCCAATACCACCATCTACCCAAGATATTAGGTATGAAAAAGGTATCAATTAGAATTAATACCTTTTAAATGGGAAAAGGAGGTGTGTTATGAGCACCCCTTATCAAGTATTTTAAATATAGCCCTATGAAACTGAAACTGAAGAATTCCAATAAAATAAATCAATTTTCGTTCGAAATAAAAAACGGTCGCATTAATAGTAAAATTCATATGACAACTCATAAAGTCGATACTTCCTCTATCATTTGTGTCGGCACCTCAATCGAAATTCCAACCATATTTTCAGACATTCATAACTAATAGTACGCCGGGACAGATGAATGACCCATGGTCTTTGGAAGCGATAATAGGCTTGTGATACATCATGGCGGCGTGTCAACTCAAACGGGGTACTCACCGACTCATTAAATATAATTTTATTGTTCTAGGGCGGCATCGTTTGAATACCAACACTATATATATAAGATTCTCCATAGAACTCTCTTTCCTTCATTCAGAATCCAGTCGTCGATCTAGTCAGTCAGTATAAAAGCTAGTTCAGCTTCATTATGAAGCGAATAAAAGTAAAGTTTAATTTCAATTAGCGAAGATGAAGTCTCATCTTCCTACGCGAAATAAGCGTAGACTCCGTAGAGTTTATCTGAAGTAGCAAATTAATCAACCATATGCAGAATCATTGTGAAAGTGTAATTCATCAGAAATCATCTCAGTAATAACTAAATGAAAGGAATTAATATTTATCAAGAAGCTAAATAATCATATTGCAACAAGTGAACGCGTAATATTATTCGGAAATAAAACGGAATAATTAAGTCTTAATTAAACTATTGTGTATTACTTCAGTGGAGGGTAAGAAATCAAACTGTTTATTTGGCAAGGTATATATGTATAGTGTAATAAGAAAATATTTCATTATTGATTTCATAGTAGAAGAAATTATTGATTCAACAAAAGTAAAATTATTATCAATTGTTTAAAATAACTGAAGAACAGTTATTTTAATTGTCAGCTCATATTGTTTCTCATTTTTAAATATTGTTTATTCAATCTCATCTTGACTTTCTATACATTTTCTCAGTAAATTATACCAGGTGTATCAATAGTTGTTTTTATATTTTAGAAAATACATATATATATATTATTACAAGTCCTAATTGTATTATTATTTCGAAACGATTTGAGATTGGTCTTTGTACTGTCAAATTAAGTTCCCCCGCTTCATTACATACTGGGAGAAACAAGATCTCAAGCCGCTCTGGGAAATTGTTCCGTTATTGGTCAATAGACTGATAACACTCAGTATGGTTATTAAAGCAGCTATGATAATATATTCCGGTATATGGTTGTAAAGGTTTATATTTGGGGAGTTTTTCTGGGACTTTGTTAGTCTAAAGTACGGTATTATGAGCAGTTCCGCATTTCTTGTATGATACTGATGAACATCCTGATGTTTCGAGAATAAATGTTTATTTTTATGGATTTCAAGAACGGTGTTAAAGATGTAAAGAGATGGAAGGGGTAAGATACCCAAGCTTTTGAAAAGTGGTTTGCAATGGTCTCTGTACTCCGCGTTCATAATAATTCTAATGGCCTTTTTTTGTTGTCTGAAAATTTCAATGGATTGGGAGGAATCACCCCATAAAATTATGCCGTAATTTATGTGTGAATGAAACATGGCAAAATAGGCAGTTTTCGAAGCATGAAGGTCCACTATTTTTTTTTAGTTGTCTTAAAGCAAAAATGCTCTTAGAAAGCTTTACATTCAACTCATGTATGTGGGTTGACCATGATAAGTTTCCATCGAGAGTTATTCCCAATAGTTTTCCACTTTTAACGCTACTGTTACTGTTGTTTGAAGAAAATATAATTTCCTTGGTCTTCTCTTCATTCAGTTTCAGTTGGTTTACTGTAGCCAGTTTCAATGCTTTATCCGTATTTACGGATAACATTTCCAAGTTTTCGCCGTTTGACACTAAAGAGGTATCATCTGCGAAGAGAACACTCCTGTTCGGCAACATGAAATTGCTAAAGTCATCGACATAAATCAAAAATAACAAGAGTCCTAAAACAGAGCCTTGGGGAACCCCGTGTAAGACATTTTCAACACCAGAAAACGTGTCATTCATACACACTGACTGAGTTCTGAGGGGTAGCCCTCTCACTCCATAGTATTCCAGCTTGTCAAAAAGAGAAACATGGGAAACACAGTCGAATGCCTTGGAAAGGTCACACAGTGTAATGGCCACGATATCACCATTCTCAAGACCCTCCACAATGTAATTCACAACCTTCAACAAAGCATCAGTTGTGGACTTTCCAGCTCTAAAGCCATACTGGTATTTGCTGAAGAAATTATTTATTACAAAAAAATGAACCAACCTATTTTTCAGGATAATTTCAAGAATTTTGCCCAGAACCGGAATTATTGAAATGGGACGATAGTTGTCGATTACAGATTTATCACCCTTTTTCCATAATGGCAAAACTTTTGCATACTTGAAACAGGTAGGAAAATACCCTGTAATTATGCACGAGTTGAAAAGTGTAGTAGGTGGTTCAATGATTACATCAATGATGCCTATTATTATTTCACTAGATAAGTCATAGCAATCCAGACATTTTGATTTTTTTAATGACTTTACTGCCTCGATAATTTCACACGGCAAAATGGATTTAAGAAAAAAGGAGTTACATGATGCGGAAGTGGAACTGAGTAGATCAACTGAAGTTTTGTCCGTGTGAGGCAAACCAGATATTATATTTTCAGCGACGTTGGCAAAAAAAATTACTGAAGCTTTGAATTGGAACATCAGATATAACCTGTGTTTTAGGTTTTTTATTTAGTTCATGATCAATCAATTGCCAGCTACTCCTAGGCTTGTTCTCTGATTCAAAAATGTACTTATTATATGCTGTTTTTTTAACGGCATTTAAATGATATCTGTAGTGGTTACGATAAGCCTTGTATGCAGCGTAATCATCCTCATTTTTCGTACAGTCACAAATAGCTTTTAAACAAGAGAGATTTTTCCTCATTTCTCTCAGAAAGTCATTAAACCACTTAACTGGAGGTTTAATTCGTTCGAGAACTTTTTTCTTTGGAAAACATTCCTTTCCGTAGTTACTCAAAATGTCTAGAAATTTGTTGGCAAAATCATTTGTGTTGTGTTTGTGAATACGAGAAGGAAACAAAGTTTGTATTGTCAAAAGGCATTATATGGACTTCGACAATCGAGCAGACAATGGTATAGAAAGATCCTTGTATTTATTTTGGAAAACGGAGAGAGAAAATCATGCTGATAGCTGTATTGGTTGATGATCTTATCATAACAACTGATGACAAACTTTGGATGACAGAAATAAAAAATGATCTCAAGAAACAATTTGAAATGAAAGATTTGGGATCTATTCACTATTGTCTTGGTATTGAATTTAATCAAGACGAAAAAAAATTCAGTATGTCACAAAGTAAGTACATACAAAATTGTATTGAAAAGTTTGGAATGATTGATACGAAGATTCCTGTAACGCCAATTGATGTCAGCTTAAAATTGAAAAAATCAGAAAATTGCACGCAATAAGATGCATTTCCTTATCAAAATCTGGATCACTCATGTGTTTGGCAGTGAGTACTCGGCCTGATATTGCATCCTCAGCCAGTTCAACAATTATTATGGAAAGGAACATTGGATTGCTGCTGAAAGAGTGTTGAGATATCTAAGAGATATGAAAAATTAAGGCTTAGTCTTTCAAAAAAATTATGAAAACCTATTTGGATTTTTGACGCTGATTGGGGATCCTGTCAAAATGACGATCTTACACGGGTTTTGCCTTTTTACTTGGAAATGCTGCGATCACTTGGGAATCGAAGAAGCAAAGAACTGTTGCCCTGTCAACAATGGAAGCAGAATATATGGCTTTAACAAAAGCAACAAAAGAGGCCATATATTTGACACAATTATTAAATGAAATTGGAATTCTGGAAGTGAGTAATATTCCAATTTATGGCAATAATCAAGGAACACAAAAACTTGCCAGAAATCCAGTTTTCCATGAAAGGTCGAAACATATTGATATTCGACATCATTTTGTTAGAGAGGCAATTGAGAACAAGGCAGTTACTGTAAAATATGTACCAACGGATGACATGGCAGCTGATGTACTAACGAAAGGGCTCGCTGGTCCAAAACATTCTAGGTCCATTCAAATGTTGGGAATTCAAGATGTTTTACTTGGAAAGATAGTGAACACAGCTTGAGGGGGACTGTTGGAAATTGTTCAATCTGCGTCTCCAGTATTTTTATATTGTTTTATATTTTGTTTTACATCTTTCCAAGAAACAATTGTATATTTGATGACAAAGAATACATAGTTACAAAACTGAGTGTCAGAATATTTTTCTATCAAAAATATAATTCAAAAGTTCACAGGAATGAAATCTAGATCTAAAATAAGCATATTATCTGAATAGCAGTGTTCACATATAGGTATCGGATTAAAATTGTGTCATACAGAAATCAAACTCACCCACCTGTTTAAAAACTTTCTGCTAACTTGAGCAGTTTGTTGTATTTGATATCCCACCCAATTGTTGTCGCTGGCCGCAAGAAGTCCAAGCAATGCAAAAATGTAGCTTTATCGAAAAACAATTTTTTTTTTAAATGAATGCAATGGATACATTTAGATTATGTTTATGGAAAGTATTTTTCAAGATAATCCTTTATTTCTTTAGAGCCCCAATGGCCTGTTCCATGTTCGATTAGATATTAGATTATATGGTTCAGAAAGAAGCCTACAAAAAATCATTATTCTTCATTTTCCCGTTGTATTTTTGCAATTTTATTTTCAATTTTGTGGAACAAATATTATAACTCATACTTTTCATACACTCGAACAACTTCTGTACCATATCATATATGTGAGTGAGCTTGAGGACAACGCTTAAAATATAATTACCCTGTTATCCCTGGGGAGAATATTTCGGTTGATAATCATATTTCAAGGTCTGAATTTTCACATAATCAAACGATATCGGAAACCAAATGTAACGTTTCGTGAATTTTTCGTCTTTTTTGGATCCTTCGAAAAATCAAGTGTTTTAGATTTCAGAATAAAATTTTCCACGCGGTATGAAGAAGTGAAAAAGCAACATTTTTATTCATCAACTATAATGTGTAAAAGGGAGTGTAGAAGCGTGCATGTTCTATTCATTACACACATCCCACGTAGGTTTGAGCTCCTCTGTCGGTCATTTTTTTTTTATCCAAGAGTGATTACGCATTCCACTATGATAGATAAGGCCTTCATTATCATTCGAGTTCGGTACAAGGTTGCTAGATAGACTGTAGCGAGGTCGACATGGCTCTTCAGCCTCTCCGTACCTCGACCTGTGAGATCTTACATCACTTTCCGTCTATTCGAGGCCCCGAATACCGAGACTCCTTGCAGAGTTTAACAGTTTCCCAATATCTGACGGAATAGGGGAAACTGTCTGTCTGACCTATCCATTTTTTGAGGTGATACCTCAGAGGACAATGTCCGGTCAGCAGTTCCGTTACTAGTTTTTCTTGTCCAACTCAAGAAGCTGTTCAGCTCTCCTTGGCGATGGGCTCAAAAGCCTTTCCGCTTGTCTTTGTCCTGAAACCTTAGTCCAGTGGTTTTTTATCTGGTCAGCTTCCCAGCGCCGAAACTCTTCTTTAACGGGGGCCTTGGAGAGACTACAGAAGGGTTCTGGGACTGGAAATTGAGTATTTGCACCTTCCTTGGCAAGGGTGTCTGCTTCCTCGTTGCCTTTGATTCGCTTGTCACCTGGCACCCATATCAGTGTGACCAGATTATTTGTAGCCAGACTTAGGGGGAGTTTGCAGTCCCAAGTCAGTCTAGACTCACAAGTGTGTGCCTTTCGAGCTTTTAGTGCTGCTTGGCTATTTGATAGGATATATATTTTTGCTAAGGCAACTAAGAGTCAGAACACACCCATTTTCATGTAAACCATATTTTTCATTATAAATATAAGATTTTCAAAATTCATTACGGTTGTTGTTCATAAAACTAGATTATATATTTACGAATTTTCATTGAATACATCATATGGGAGACTTTTATAATAGCAGTATCATCCTCGGAATAGTTCTTCTTGATTTTTAATTAAAATCAGAAACTCTTGAATTACCATATTTGTCAGAGAAAAAACTTTCCATTAATTGGTTATGTTATCTGGCTGACTGTGACAAATACTGAACTGAATTGGAAATTTGGTGAATCTATTTGTTTCTCCAAATAGTTTCCCAATGGAATTTTGCAGATTTTAGTTCCAAATACTTTGGACAAGCACGATATTGATGAACTAAGTCTATTCATTGCCAGGTATGAATTGGTTTGGTGATTCCTATTTTGAGATCTTCTGGGCAAATGCCAGTGGTAAAAATAACATTCATCAAATGTTTCCAAAGTCTAGCAATTATTTTATCTTGGATCGAAAAAAGGCATATTTTGTGAAAATTTAATTGTTAAATATTTTCATTGCATGTATATATACGAAATCTAATCGAAACTAATTCTGTATTTCAACGCTGAAATGGGAAAATGCCCCTGTGAAGGGGCAGTAGGGGGTCGCCTCGCGCTGTTTTGCGATATCCTTTGAAAAAATAAATTATTTCAAGTCAAATAACGCTTAAAATCCGTTCCTGCTATTCGCTCACGAACCAGGTTCAGAGAAATTTTCAGCAGCCTTCGGCAGCTGCGGAGCAAGTCTTGCTCTGTGAAAATGCTGTTTTGTGTCATGAGGGATTGTGAGGATGAATGTTCTGAGGTAATATATTCTTGTAACTTGTAGAAGTTTTGTGGTTGATTTGAGTTTAATAGAAAAAAAATAAAAAAATTGCGTGACCCAGGTTGGGACCGAACCCAGGTCCTTGGACTCTTATTCAAGTAGGCTACCAGGCCTTGTTGAATTTCAAAATGTGTTTGGAGTTATATGAGCGGCGGGTGGCGCTCTGGAAGAATCTTTGACCGCCCGCCCCTGGTTTCAGCCCCGGGACTGACTTCTGCCTACAGGCCTATACACTTGTCAGCTAGTAAGGAAGGTTTCTATGTGAAAATTTCCATTGTACCTTATTATTTTTAATTTGCGTATTTAGATCTCCGTCCATATCGACAAGGAAACTAGAGAACAACTAATCCTAAGAAAGCAATCATCAAAATGTCCTAAACTATATGGCCTTCCCAAGATCCATACAGTGCAATTGATTATTATACAGCGTTAATCTGATATCAATTATAGCTCATATTTGTTGTGAAGTGACCTCCTCCTAGTCATTTTCAACAGACGAAAAAAGGAATAGGTTCTCCAGTCAACGTGTATTTTTTTTATGTATATAATCTGGGATGATTGATTTTTATATTCTTCTAAATATCGTTTTCTCATTTTTTTGCAGGCATACCAATGTTGGTATGGAAAGATTTTTGTTTCATTAGTATTTATATTATATAACAATCATCAGAGAAGGGCATCTATACATATATATATATATATATATACATATATTTATATATATATATATATATATATATATATATATATTATAATAACATGTCCTGACTGACTGATTCAGTTACGATCAACGCCCAGAAAGAGCTGAAATTTTTACAGCGTATTCCTATGATGACAGAGATAACCACTAACCACTAGATATTCCATCCTTGAAGGGGTGAAAGTACCATTAGTTTTGAAGTTAGAGTCATGGAGTATTTGGGCTTCCCTTTTGAAATAACGGAACACATATTTCACGGTTTTTGAAAATTAAACCCCAAAGGGATTGCACGTTTGTATAAAAGTATCCTTAGTTTTTGAGAGTTGAGGTTATAAAAGTTGATATTCGAGGCCTTTGGTACAAATTAAGAAATATATGTTTCAGTGTTTTAGGTCAAAAAGGAAATACTTGTTTCGTGTTTTTAGAAATTCAACGCCCAAAGGGGTGAAATAGGGGGTAAAAGTTTATATGGGGGTTCCGTTAGTTTTTGAGTTAGGTCATAAAAATAGGTATTTGAGGTCTTTGATACTTATAAAGAAACACATTTGTCAGTGTTTTTAGAAATTTGGTGGGTTTAGAAGTTTTAATGATTTTTTCGATTCATAGTGATTTTGATTCCATTTAATTAAATAGTATTTTGGAGGAGACTAAGGAGAAACTGAGAGTTTGAGGCGTGGATGAAATTCTGCGGTCATATCGTGTATGGGTTGATTGATGCAGGTAAAACGTTCAATTCGACAGTGTGAGATTGACATTGATTTAATTATCAGAATCATTTAGTTCCAAAAAAGAAATTTGGAAATCAAGTAGAAGTGGTTTGGGAGAGGTTGGGGGACTGGAGGAGTTGGCAGTTTGAGTTTCGTTGGTAGAAACCAGAGTTAGGAATTGAAAGATAGATAGTTACTTTATAATCTAAGTTTGCTGAAGTAATTCTTTAATTTATCTCTAATTGACGGTAATGAATTAACAATAGATATAATTTCCAATTTCTATAACATTTTGATCCGTATTTGAATTTTAAAGTATCTCACCCTTCAGTATAAATTATATTTTTTTATTTTTCCTGTATACAGCCAAATATATAAAAAAATCAAGTGACGCATAACTTTTTATAGTGAATATTATTTTAGCTGGAAGTCAAAAAAATCTGTTTTCCCATTGGTAGTGATTTCACACTATTATATACTATCTCAGTAACGATGAAATACCATGTTGGTTAAGCTAGTCAAAATATGAAAATTTTGGAGTACAGAAATACGGTTGCATATAGAGGCGAAATGGTGATTTTTTTATCTTGAGATACATAATAGTGAGCCGATTTCATAGAAAATGAAAAATATCTTATTCCTCAAAACAGCTCACTCTTACTACCTATACAATAGGTTTATGTAGAGTCGAATATCCATAAAAAGCAACGACTTTTCTCGACGAATATTTGCCCCTTCAAAAGGTGGGGAGAAACGATTTGGAAATATGTTATTTAGTTCCGGGCCCCGATGAAAAATCCGAACCTCGGATTAAAGGTACAAAAAATGTTTTTTTTTCAAAATAATTCCTCAACTGTTAATCCTCGACAAAAATGTCAGAAATCAAATTTGAAGAAGACTGAATTCCCTACATTTTTTGTATCAACACTTTTTTGTGAGTCTGATCTGTAACGAGTCACATACAACGGTCGAAACGTCGAAATGTTCTTCAAAAAAATATTCCAACTGCTCGTTTTTCTCATTTTAAGAAATTATTTGTAGCTATTAACTATATAATTATAATTTTGTGAATTCAAAGTTAACTCGTTTCCACATCACCATAAGGTAGGGGGGAGGTTTTTTAAATTGTGGTATCTTCCAAAGGCCTAATCTGCAAATGTTATTAGTACGGCTCTTATTCCGTAATTTATGTCCTCGGGAATATTTCTATTATTTTTCTCTTTTAGATGGTCCGGGTCTTCATAATCGTTTTCGCTGTCAGTGTTATCCTTACTGAGAATCTGGGATTGGTCGTCGCTCTCGATGATGACCTCTGGTGCATTCCCGCATGATTCATCATTGCAGAATCCACATACAACAGAGCACTTCAACCCACTTTTTCTGCAGCCACATGATTTACCGCATCTCTTTTTGCAATTGTATGAAATGTCATTCCATAAGGTATCTGGCGTCGGTTTCTCCGTTTTCACTGGAGTAAGCCCATTGGTACCGAGTTTCCAGCCTCAGTCCTTTTTTTTTATTTGGTGGTAGGTTCCAAATCCTTGGTACCGTGCAGCTTCCTTTGTTGCTGGTAAAGAAGCTAGGTGGAATTTGCTTTTCATTGTCGATTTTGAAACGTTGGGCGCAGACTTATTCCAAGGTTTCTTCTTCCATGTTGCCACCATACAAAGCAACGAGAAAGCCGGCTCCAACGTCTGCGATGTCTTCTGGTCTGGTATTCTGATCTTTGGAGATGTCAATGACGGCATCGAGTCCTTTGTTTTTGTGGACAAGAGAAAAAACTATTTTTTTCCTTGGTTGAAGAGGGATGATATGTTGTGTCACAGCCGCCAACCGCATGTATACAAAATTATTTTTCCGGCTGCTTCTTTCACTTTCAAGTTATTCGTGGAATTCAATATTTGAGGAGTTTTGCCTCTTCCTGGTTTCCGAAAGTGGTGGTTTTGGATCCAATGCTGTCAGTGGAACTAAATGATCGACGTCTTCGCCAATGATAGAAACATCTTCGAATAATGAGCAGGAGGAAATCGCTGTGTTGACAATCAAGACATCAGCATCTTATGCAGCCTGCTTAACAGTAGAAGCAGCCTGTTCGAATTTTTTTGTTAGCATCGAAATCAGCCGAGCTTTGTTTTTTCCATTGGCCAAAATCTGTTCTTGAGAAATTCGAACCGTTATTCGATAAGACGAAAAAAACTTTCGCAGACTTCTGCTTCTTCGTAGTCTTTCTGCAATCTTCGTATTTTTCTTGTCACCATCAGATGGATATGCATCGAAAACAACGACTGCATTTGAATCCTAGTGATTTTGTACATATAAACGTACTTCTCACAAATTGACCGAAAGAATCATAACGATGCCATACAACTTTATGTAAAAGATACTCCCATCCAAAAAATTGATTTTGTTATCTGTGAGTTATAAATTCATGTCACAATAAGCAGTAAAAAATTATACGCGACAAAAAAATCACTTCAATTTGAAGAAGTTTTCGCTATTTAATGTAATTGTGGAAAGATTGAGTTGGACGATTTTTTGGAAGAATGTTCACGTTTCCGCCGCTGTAACTCGTTACACACCAGATTTATTAAAAAGTGTACATACAAAAAATTTAGGGAATTCAGTCTTCTTCAAATCTGTCACAGACATATTTGTCGTAGGGTCAACCGTTGACGAATTATGTCGAAAATAATTTTTTGTACCTTTCATCCAAGATTCCATTTTTATTTCGATTTGCAGAACCCCGAAAATATTTCTGACTATAATGAAGGTCTTTACAACATTTTATTCGTATTTCACCCAATTTCTCAGGATCAGCGATCCAATAGACTCTACAGTTGATGTAATTTAGTTTTTCTGCACCACGATTGAATGCAATTTTTGTAGACTACACAATTATGTACCCACACATTCGATTTAATTGGATTTCATTAACCCATTTGATATAACTTTCAAATAACTACTTATCATTTGTGCATATTGATTGCACGTTAAATCTGCACTGCAGAGATTTTAATATTATTATCTTTATATTTTTCATTTATTGTACCATAACAAATAACCCCTTTCACGCAAAATTCGTTGGAAACTACTATAAATACTAGGGAGTTGGCTGTTTCAATTACAGTCAATTCAGATTGTCTAACAAATACACAAAGGTATCCACTAATCATGAACTGTGTAGTCGTGAGTATTCCATGCTCGTAATCTTAGTTTCATTTGACAAATAGAAAAAAAGTGTTCCATTGCTATCAATAAGTCATTCATTCATTTTCTAAGCACTACAATTTCGGAAAAATCAATTAATTTTCTTTATTTGGAATTTCGCAAGATATCTAACTAGTATTTTATAAACATTTTATCAAGTCACAATAGTATCATTATAAAGTCAGAGACTCTTTTACTCGAAATTACTTTCCTCGGTGTTTATTCAAGATTATAATCGTAATCGAATTCTTCAATGAATAGGTATTCATTTGACATATTTTTTCTTAGTTCGATATTTTCGCCTAGAAGTTAATATTTTTGATCAAAGCTTGAACTTTAATCGATTTTCGCATTCCCAAGGAAATTACATCAACGATACAATATTTCTAGGTTTTAGCCATCCTTGTCATTGCAGTAGCCTCAGTCAATGGCCAAGGTGGCTTTGGAGGAGGTTTCGGTGATCACCATGACCATCATCACGTAGAAGAATACATTGACTATAGGGTGAGTTCGATTTTCAACCACGGTAAAACTATTTGTTTCGACAGAAAATAAAATTGATCTGTTATTTCTATTCATTTATATCATTTTGGGGATTTTAATTATTGTTGTTTTTCACGTTGAAATGATTACAGGCCCCACCCAAATATCATTACGATTACGCTGTACACGATCCTCATCATCATGACTTCAAAAGTCAACACGAAGTGAGGAATGGCCACGAAACCAAAGGACAATACCAGCTCCTCCAGCCTGATGGCAGAAGACGTATCGTAGATTATGTAGCCGGTAAACATGGAATCGAATACAAAATCAGATACGAAGGCAAATCAGAACATGGAGGAATTGGAAACTATGGTTATAATTGAACAATACATGTTTTCATGATCCGAATTGGAGCGAACCTATGTTGTTATTGTTATTTGTTGTATATAATCTTAAGTTGTTTCTTTTTTCGCAATAAAACTCGTTGATTCATAACTCTCTTGGTTTTTATTTATTAATTCAATCAACCCAAAAAAAAAATTTAAATCAACTGAAATTCTGGATTCGGGAATTCGAAAGTATGGAGTATACATTATGCAACTCTTTACCATGCCATAGCGCTAAAAAAAACAAAAATTCACCAAATTTTCTTATTTCGAACTACAACTGTTAAAAAAAGCCAAAGCTCATGAAATGTAGAAAAAACTCCCATCTTGCAAATGAGACTAGTTTCAAAGTTCACACGAAATCCATTCATACTACAAAGAGTGTTAAACAATTTCCGATTGAATATATGTGAGTGAGTACACATTTTGGTTAATAAATTCATAAGGTATCATTGCCACGTTAATTCCTTGATGCTTTGTACTCTTCGAGGTGGATATATTAGCCTTCTACCGGATTACTCTCGGTTTTGTTGAAAGAAAGTATTTTGTAATTCGGGGGTATTTTTCTTGAAAAAAGTTGGATTCTGTACATCTCTAGGAATTCAAAATAATTCAAAAAGTTCAATACTTATTAAAAAATACCGAATGCTATTCGAAAGGCCATATTTCAATGTACTTATGAACCAGCCGATTATTTTTCTATACGGGGCGTTATTGATTGAATCATCAAATGTACAGTATATTTTAAGGTAACTCTTTATTACTAAATATACCCCCGAATTAAATGTCAAACTACTTTCTTCCACAAAACCGAGAGTAATCCGGATGAACAGGGCTAATATATCCTCCTCGAACAACACAAAGGCACAAGGAATTACGTGGCAACGATTCTTTATGAATTTATTAACAAAATGTGTACTCACTCATATATATTTAATTGAAAATCTTTGAACACTCTTCGTATTATGATTGGATTTTGTATGAACTTCGAAGGATGGGAGCTTTTTCCACATTTCATGTGCTTGGCTTTTTTTACAAGCTTTTAATTAACTTGCAATGTTTGTATGTTCGGGTCAACTCTTGCAAGTGAATTTTGACCGACTTCTGGTCGTCCGATTAATTTGATATTTGGCAGGTGTTAATAATTCCGGTGACAATGCATTATGGAATTTTTTTTAGAGAAAAACCCAAATGGCGGTTCCAATATGGCGGAGAAGATTTGTAATCATGGTCCGATTTGATTCAAAATTGGTATGGGTTTTCGGGGTCGGAGATTATGAGGTTTTTGTCAAAATTCATAAATTCATTTTCTCAAATTCTTGACCACATATGTTTATATTCTTTATTTTCTCGGAATAAGGGCCTTAGTCAGTCTATATATCTTTTATTTCATTCGACGTTTCGACATTGTTTATGTCATCTTCAGGTTAACTTTAAAATAATGTAAAACATGTAAAGTTAAAAACATAATACGTTACATAACATCAAATACAATTAAATTGAAAGAGCATTCAAAACTTACAATATAATTCAACTATTATTCTTTCATTTCATGTTTCATGATTGAATGAACGTTGTTGAATGTCTGAGATTGCTGGTATCGGGTTTGTTTTATCTGTTATCGTTTTTTTTAAATAAAATTTGGGTTTACAATTATTATAGTACGAGGGCTCTATAGATATAATTCATGCTAGAATTTTCCGTGTAGAGATGTAAAGATCCGTTTACTTTTTTTTTAAATACATTTCTTGTTGTGGAGTGAGTGTTTAAAATAAGTTATTGTAGATTTGATTGAGGTTTTTTATGTCGTTTCTATTGTTAATACTGTTTGTATATTTTTTTATACGAATCATTTCGAGAAAATGTCTAACTTTTGGATTTTTTTCTTTCGCAAAATTTCAACCTTGTCAAAATCGAATTTATGTTGGTTTTCCTTTGTGCGTTTAGACAATGCTGTGATGTCCGTTTTTGAGTATTTGTGGGCTTGAATTCGTTTCTGTAGGTATTGTTTGGATTGGCCTATATATGTACTTTCGCAATCTTCACATTGTATTTCATATACGGTGTGGGTTTGTTTATTTTTTGGAATTTCAGGTTTTGATTAATTTTGAGTATGAAATGTTATTTGTATTTTGTAATCGATGTGCTATTGTTATGTTGTATTTTTCTACCGTTTTGTTGATTTTATTGGATAATTTTTTAACGTATGGTAAGGGTATACATTTTGTTGTTTTTTTTGTTTTGTTGTTATCATGATAAATAGCATGTATCCTTTTTTTTATCGTTTTTTCCACGAAGTCATCTGGGTAGTTATTTTCTTTTAGGATATTTTTTATTTTTTCTGAATTACTTTTTTTGAACTTTGGATGAGCCAGTTTTATGGTTTGGTCAGTTAAGTTCTCAATGACATTTTTTTTAAGCTAAGTGGTGCATTTGACAAGTAGTTTGTGTAGCGATGTGATGAGTTGGGTTTAGTGAACCAGTTTGTGAAAATTTTTCCCAAATTGTCGTATATTATAGTTGTATCAAGAAAGTTTATTTGTTGGTTGGTTTCTTTTTCTACTGTAAATTTTAATCTGGGGTGATGGTTGTTAAATTTTTCTAGAATTTCATCTAGTTTGTCATTAGGTATACAAGTTAGGCAATCATCTACATATCTTTTGAAGAAGACTGGTTTAAATGTTAGTGAACTGATGACTTTTCCTTCCACATACTCCATTACAAGATTTGCTATGGTTGCAGCAATTGGAGAACCCATTGCTATTCCAAATATTTGTGAATAATATTTGTTCTCGTATTGAAAGTATGTTGAAGTTAGACAAAGTTCAATTCCTTTTAGAAATTCTTCCAATGCTAATGTCGTGTGATTTTCAATTTCGTGCCATTTTTCTTTTATAACGTTTATTGCTAATTTTGTATCAATGTTTGTGTATAAGGATACTGTAACGTAAATAAACTTAACTTGGTTTAAATAATTTATTTCACACTGAATCTACAACTTAATTTATATTACTACGCCACTGTATAGCTCGATGGTATGGGCTCGTTCAGACTGTTTCTCTGAGACTTGAGGGTTGCCTATTTATCTCCGATACAGCATTCTCGATGTTTCGAATTCTTTCCGTTGGCGACCGGCGTGTTCCAATTGTTTCCATATTGACCGTGTCTTCCGCGGCAGAGCGCACTGGATGGTTCTCGAACATCTCCGGGGATGATCTCATCGCTGTCGACGGCAACATGTGAGGCGGACAGGTCCGGCCTAGGTTCGTTACATTGCCCCTTTCTTAAAGACATTTCGTCCCGAAATTTCATCCTTGGAGTGTGACGATATTCATGACTTCATATCTGCACCGTGAAGTTCGATGGAAGTAACACTCCACGGTCTTCGCGATCGGTCGTGGAAGAGGGTTACAGCAAACCAAAATCTTGACGCCGCTGGATCTGAATATCGCCTCCAGCATACTCTTATGACTCTCCAGTCCAACCCATCAATACCACAGGACAATTTTGGAATTGCTAGATCCACCAGATTCTGGTCCACCATAGTATCTCTTAGTTTGGTGAGACTCTTCCAGACATCTTCATAGGACGGTTTATCTTGGGAATGCCTCTTGGTAACTAGGTAGTAGATGTTTCTCTGGCCTTTCTTCAACTGTAGCACCCACCAACTTCTGGATTTCGCTCCCGCAGTGTTTGGAGTTGACCAAATTTTTGGAGAACACTACGGCGATGCCCCTGGACATTCGAAGATCTTCTGCCACACAGTGCGCTAGTGCGTAGTCAGCAGGCCACTCGAAAAGGTCTCGTGACTCCTCTCTAGTAACCCCCTGTAGAACTTTCTGCCCGTTTGAATACAAGGACATATACTTCTCGAACGTCATATCATCCTCCGGTGGCTTGAGGTGCGAACTTGGTCATGGTTTCCAGCGTAAGGCCAACCTGTTGAAATGGACGACCCTTGGTTTCCTCGGGGTGGCTTATGGATTCGGTACACAAGGTCGTTTATCCTTTTCACGATTTTATACGGGCCTTCCCACGAGTTCCGCAACTTTGGTGATAGTCCACGACGACGTTTGGGGTTGTACAGCCAAACCAGGTCATCAACCTAAATCCTCCAGCGTCGGCCTTGATGTCATAGGTCTTTCATTTTATCGCTGGCACTCTGATGTTCAACTGGACTCGTTCGTGGATGTCGTCCATTTCTGCCGAAGTTTGCTGACGTAGTCCTCTCCCGCAGTGTCTTGTCCTGGCGGTATCCCAAACTTCAGGTCACAAGGCAGTCGCAGTTCTCGGCCCATTATAATACTAGCAGGAGTTTGACCGGTTGACTCGTGTACTGCGGATCGATAGGCCATCAGGAACAAATGAAGATACTGGTCCCAGTCTCTTTGATGGTCAGAGACAACCTTGGACAAGTGGCGGTTGATCGTCCTGTTCATCCGTTCCACCATTCCATCGGACTGCGGATGTAGGGCCGTGGTTCTTGTCTTGCGGATGTTCAGCAGTGACATATTTCTTGGAAAAGGTTGGATTCGAAATTTCTGCCTTGATCCGAGTGCAGCTCCATTGGAATACCGAATCGACATATCCATTCTTTCACCAAGACGTCGGCGACGGTGATGGCTTCCTGGTTGGCAGGGCATAGGCTTCCCGCCCACTTACTGAAGTAGTCCATTGCCACCAGGATGTATTTATTCCCGTGGTCGGATACGGGAAACGGGCCGGCGATGTCAATGGCGATTCTCTCGAACGGGCTGCCTACGTTGTACTGACGCATCGGGGCCTTGGGTCGTATTCCGAGGTCCGTTGCTAGCAGCGCATACAGCGCACTTTCTGCACCAGTCCTGACGTCAGCTTGACAATTGGCCCAGTAAAACCGTTGCCTCACTTTCTGCAGGGTCTTCGTCACTCCCAGATGTCCTCCGGCGACTCCATCATGGATTTCCCGCAGCACTTCCTCTCTTTCTGTTCCTGGGAACAATTATTTGGCGTCTGTCTTCCCACCAATATCGGCCTCCTACGCACGTTTCAGGATCTGATTGTCCAGAATAAGAGAGTTTCATTGTGCCCAATAGGACTTAACAGCCGGCGAGTAACCTGCAACTTCCTGCCATGATGGTCTTCGATTGCCCTTCTTCCAGCTGACAACTGCCAAGGTCGGGGTCTTTCTCTTGGTCTTTCTGGATCTTGCTGTCATTCCAGTTGTCATCCATTGCCGCGGTTCTACAAAGTGTTGCTTTTTCTCTTCTGCTCGTCGGCAATGTGAGCAATCATCTGGACATGGTCTTCGCGACAAGGCATCTGCATTCTTATGACTAGTTCCGGCTCGATGTTCGATCTCGAAATCGAATTCTTGGAGTCTCGATCCAACGTGCTACTTGACCCTCAGGATTTTTGAACTGTAAGAGCCATTTGAGAGCTGCATGGTCAGTTCTCAACAGGAATCTTCTTCCATACACGTACTGTAGAAGTGCTCCACTCCTTTTACAACAGCTAACAGCTCTCGCCTGGTGACACAGTAATTGCGCTCTGGTTTGCTAAGCGTCTTGCTGAAATAACCAATGACCTTCTCCTGTCCCTCCTGGATCTGAGATAGGACAGCTCCGAGTCCCACGTTGCTGGCGTCCGTATCCAAAATGAATTTCCCTTTGGGTAGGGGATAGCTCAGTACAGGTGCGTTGATCAGAGCTCCTTTCAGCTTCCTGAATGAGTCTTGACACTCTTCGGACCACTGGAACTTTGTTTGGCCCTCCGTGAGCCTGGTCAGTGGTTTAGCGATGTTGGCGAATCCCAGCACATATCGGCGATAGTATGTGCATAACCAAGGAAACTTCGAAGTTGGTGAATGTCTTTGGGATGGGCCAATCCTTAACAGCTTTGACCTTCTGGTCATCCACTGCTACTCCTTCCCCAGAGACAACGTGGCCGAGGTAGCGTACTTCTTTTTGGAACAGATGGCATTTCTTAGGGCTCAGCTTCAATCCGGAGTTCCTCAGTCGCAGGAATACTTCCTCCAAGTTTTTCACGTGGTCCTCGAACGATCTGCCGACCACAATTATGTCGTCGAGATACACTAGACACGTGTTCCATCAATCTTTCGAATGTGGCGGGAGCATTACAGAGCCCGAATGGCATAACGGTGAACTGCCACAATCCTGAGCCGATGGTAAAAGCAGTCTTTTCTCGATCTTCCTGAGCAAGTTCTACTTGCCAGTATCCACTCTTCAGATCAAGGTCGAGAAAATCGTGGAACCAGCCAACGTGTCTAGGGTGTCATCTATTCTCGGGAGAGGGTAACTGTCTTCTTCGTGACATTATTAAGTTGGCGATAGTCTCAAAAGCGTGTCGATCCATCCTTTTCTTCACCAGTACGACTGGAGAGGACCAGGGACTGTCAGATGGTTCGATAACTCCTTCTTTTCCCATATCGCTGACTATTTTGTCAGCTCTTCCTTCTTGGCAAGAGGAAGTCTTCTTTGCTGATTGCCGGATCGGTCGGGCACCCCAGTATCAATCTTGTGCTGGACCACATTAGTTCGACCTCCTTTTCCTTGTCCGGTATCGAAGATGTCTTGGTATTTCTTAACTAAATCTCTTAGTTTGGGCTGTTGAGCTGGTTTTATATCTTTGAAGAGATGGCAACAATTTTTTCTAGTTCTGTGGGCAAGTTGTTGGGTTGGCTAATCGTACCCGTACACTCCGGATCACTGAGGAAACTGACGAGCAGTGCCCCAATATTGTTCCTTTCTTCAAGGTCACTGAAAATAATTGATATTCGACCCTTACGGGCACAAATTTGTCAGCACGCAACAAGGTCTTCCTAGTGCAATCCCTCGTCCAATTTTTCTCATCATGAAGTTTGGGCTCGAACATCACCACGTTTCCACTGCTCGTACTCCCGTCCAGGCGAGCCTCCGAATGGTTTCAGCCCTCTCGGTACGCTTACATCTTCAGCCAACAACACACGGATCAACCCCTTCCCCATGAAGCACCAGCTCTTCTCCGTTGACACGTAGGACGCCGTCTTTGAAATCCAATTTAAACCCTCTGGAATTCATGATGTCCATTCCGATGATTGCATCGTCTTCGATGTCCGCTACAAGTGCCTGATGTTTCACTTTAGTGCTGCCCAAAATTATTTCAATCGGTAGCTCGCCATATACAGTAGCTGGCTCCCTGTTGCTGTGCGTAGCTTCCAAGTTGTCGGTTCAATCCGTTCCGGTGTTCTGGCAAAGGAAGGCCTGAGAATTGTCCTAGTCGCACCTGTATCTAGCAGCATGGTGCAAGGCTCGTTATTGATGAGACCGTCTACGAAGACACCTTTGTTCTGTCGTTGAAGGATAGCGACATATGCGTTGTTAACCGGGCTTGCTGGACACATGCCGACGATTGCCCTTCGTCGACCTTTTAGTTTTCCTGCATCGTAGTCGATGAATGTTGGACATTTCATACGCACATGTCCAATTTTCCACAATTCCGGCATCTTATCTGTCTTCTCTCAGGCAACACTTCCTTCATCACTTTTCTTATGGCAGCTCCAATTAGCAGGCTCCTGTGAGTCTTCTTCAATACTTCGAACTTTACTTTGGTTTTGCAGGATTGCTTTGTGCCTCAAATTCCAAAAGCGCTGCCAGCGTCTGAGATGTGTTGACGAGCTAGTGTCAACGCTTGTCTGGTTTCTTGGTCACGGAGTCCATCCAAGAATGCCTGAACCGCTAATCGCTCCATTACATTTTCCGGTGTGGCTGGATATGCGAGACGAACCAAGCGTGCAATGTCAGCTTGAATTCTGTAAGGATTCGCCCGATTTCTGGCAGCGATTTTTCAGTTGGGAGTGGTATACGTTTCCAAAGGGGCCTGGCCATAGTAATTTAGATGTTTAATCAGCTGATCATAGTCCTCCTGTTCTTGGGCGGTAAGAGTTTGTAGAATATTCGTCGCTTTCCCACGTAATGCAAGTGTTAGTGCTACAGCTCTTTCCCCGCATTCCATCCATTTGCTTTGGGCCGTTGCTTCAAACTGTCGGCGGTAATTTTCCATGGAGTTTTTCCGTCGAATTGAGGGGCTTCATGGAAAGCTTCCTATTTCTGAAAAATGACCTTGACATCTTTATACCCTCTTGAACTTTATCCAAGTTCAAACTCAAGTCCAGCATTGCATTTTCGTTAACCATCTCTGTGGAGGGCGCACTATTAATTCGTTTTTCCAGCTTACTGATCTTTTCCCTCATTTTATCTAACCCTCGTGTTCATTTGCTCCCTAATTTTATCTATCTCTGTCCCCAACGGTTCCCATTCTTTTCTAGAAAATTAGCCATACCACACAATTCTTTTTTTAGGCCCTTGTGTTTTCCAGGAATTTCTCTTCCAGGCTTCTTGCATTTTTTCCAGGCTTCTTGGATTTCTAGAAGCTTCTCTTCCAGATTTCTAGAATTTTCTTGAAGCTTCTTCCAGATTTCTAGCATTCTCTTCCAGGCTTCTTGAATTTTCTCGAAGCTTCTTCCAGATTTCTAGAAAGCTTCTTGAATTTTTCTTCCAGTTTATTCATTACCAAACTTAAATCACCTCGGAACTTTGAATAAAAAATGTTTCGGGGTCCTCACCTTCTTTTATAAGTCCTGAAAAGTCTTTCCTGGAGTACTTGCTTTTACCTGTTGTTTCCAGTTCCCTTTCCTCCAATTCCTGTCTCAATTCCGCTACCTTCAAATCCGCAAGGCACTTTTCTTGAACACATTTTGTCTTTTGACGAGGTATCAGTCTGTTTCACACGAAAAAGTTTATCAGTTTGTTAATAATTCACTTCGCGAATTCTTTTCCACGGGCCACCATCTATTGTCTGTTTCACGCGAAGAGTGTATCAGTTTATATTCCCACGCAAACGTCCACTTGCGAAAACTGGCCACTGTCTATTTTCTGTTTCCACGCGAACAGTGTATCAGTTTATATTCCACGCACAATTGTCCACTTCGCGAAAACTGGGCCACTGTCATTTTGGGCGTACAAAAAGGTCTATCAATTTTTTTTCTGACTATCCACTCCACGATCACTTGTTTATTTTCAAAATCTCACTTGCGACACCAATTGTAATGTAAATAAACTTAACTTGGTTTAAATAATTTATTTCACACTGAATCTACAACTTAATTTATATTACTACGCCACTGTATAGCTCGATGGTATGGGCTCGTTCAGACTGTTTCTCTGAGACTTGAGGGTTGCCCATTTATCTCCGAACAGCATTTCGATGTTTCGAATTCTTTTCCGTTGGCGACCGGCGTGTTCCAATTGTTTCCAATATTGACCGTTGTCTTCCGCGGCAGAGCGCACTGGATGGTTCTCGAACATCTCCGGGGATGATCTCATCGCTGTCGACGGCAACATGTGAGGCGACAGGTCCGGCCTAGGTTCGTTACAATACTATGTCTAGTGAGTTATTCATATGGTTTTTTGGAAATGTATTTTCAATGAATTCTACAAACCCCCAGGAGTTTTTCACGTAGTAGTCATTTTTTCCATTTACATTAGTGAGAATTTCTGAGAGAAATTTTGATAAGTTGTATGTTGCTGATTGTATATTGCTAACAATAGGGCGCAGTGGAATTCCTGTTTTGTGCAATTTGGGTAACCGCCCGCATATTGTTGGTGGTTGTGCATTGTGTATATTCAATTTGTTCTTTGTTCCTTGATTCATCATGTTGGATGTGAACCAATTATTAACTAAGTTATTCACTTTTGTTTGGAGTTTTTCTGTAGCGTTGAATCCTTCTTTTTTGTACGTGGTTTCATCATTTAGCATACTTTCAAGTTTTTGTTGGTATTCACATTTTTTCATGATCAGTGTTTTGTTAATTTTATCTGTTTTCTACATGGAAAAGTCTTGCATGAATTATATCTATGGAGCTCTCGAACTATAACTGAATATGTCGAACACTCCAATGTATTTTATTTAAAAAGAAACGATAACAGATAAAACAAACCCGATACGAGCAATCTCAGACATTCAACAACGTTCATTAAATCTTGAAACATGAAATGAAATTATGAAAGAATAATAGTTGAATTATATTGTAAGTTTTGAATGCCTCTTTTAATTTTACATGTTTTACATTATTTTAAAGTTAACCTGAAGATGACATAAACAATGTCGAAACGTCGAATGAAATGAAAATATATAGACTGACTAAGGCCCTTATTCCGAGAAAATAAAGAATATATAAATATATATATATATATATATATATATATATATATATATATATATATATATTATTGTAATAAATGTTGATATAACAAATTATTTTGTTATTATTTCGCCCCACGTTTTGGGTGCCAATTGTTAATATAATGATGATTTGCAAATATAAATTGTTTTTATAAAATGAAGATTGCTAATAATTTCCGCTCTTCTTCGTTGTGAGCCAAATTGTTATGATATAGATAAGTATTTTGTTTGTGCCCTGTATAATATATTTTGAAATGATGTAATAATAATTGCTAGCTAACGTCACTATTCTCTCGTCACGTTGCTGCCAATTGTTATCACTTTCCTTACCACAGCTAAACTCAGTTGATACGCCCCTTGTCTCAGATAGCCGGTTCAAGCAATTGAGCCACTATCCACTGCTTGATGTCAAATTTCAATCTAGTCAATGGTCATAAATATGATTGTTGATAATTGTGGAAAAGAAACGAGACAGTATCAAAAAGCAATTTTTTCCTTTATTCAGGAAAACTTAATTTTACCTGGCCTACGAAAAATAACTTATTCTAATGTCAATCTACAAATTTTCATGGATAATCATTAAATCGGTTAATTGTATA
>JAFIRS010006588.1:0-35055 GCA_018342105.1 Gonioctena quinquepunctata | reverse complement strand
TTTTTTCCATTCCAATAATACATACAATTGAGTGTCTTCGGCAACGGTAGGGCCATTTTAGGCTTATCTCTAACATTGCCAATCTCATTAAATTTATGTAACATTTTCCTTATCGTCGATATACTTATTGGTTCTCGATCAGGATATTTTTCATTAAATATGTCGCATACTTCTGCGTTACTTCTTTTACGATCGCCGTAACCTAAGATCATCAAAACTTCTATTCGCTGTTTTTCTGACAGCACCATCGTAATTTCAAATAATTTGTTTTAGGGTAATATTTTTCAGAAATGTATTATCCAAGACTTATAAATCGACATACTACACAACAAATCAATGTGATACTGACGCATTCAATGGTAACTAAGAACTTATTGTCTGGTTGCTAAGGGCTTTCAGTTTCAGATGCTTTCATAGCCTTCTTGAATTTGATAATATACTCGTACTAACGACTGAGTAATTGTCAAGTTTTCATTTCAAAATAAATAATATTTTTTTTTAAGAAATATGAACACTGGTTTCCTTTCTACTCAGTATACTGTAACTTGAAGTGTTACATATGACGTATGTGGTATGGTTGAACTCAGAAAAATATGGGCTTTCAAGTTTTGATATGATATGATATACCCTTTGAATTTAAAAAAAATATCGATGACTTCATATCTAGTAAGGTGCTATGCTATGGAGAGGAGTGCTAAAGATGACAGTCGATCTTGTGTCATGGAGTTTCTTCGATAAACCTTGATAAGCCATAACCCATTAGGGACTGAGTTTTCCAACTTTTAAATTTTGATCCAAACTAAAGTTTTTCTTGTTAATTGAGGACTCAAAAATTATAAAATAAGTTTTTTTAAATTTATTCATATTTTCAGAACTGGTATGACCTGTACCATATATGGCACGCTAGTCCTTTGAGGTACTAAAGAAAACAATAATATGCAGTGAAACAAGAAAAGTATTTATTTAAAATGTAAAAACAAATGAACAAAACCCTGGTTTTCTTTATGGTAATCACCAAAACAATTAATACAGAGTCCCACGTTGCACTTGATACATTGTGTTCTTAAAGCGCTGGAGGGCCTATGGTTTCCGGCACAACATCTTCTCTTATTATTAGGTAAGATGTGGTCGATCCGGTCGTATCTAATACTGGGCGTGACTCTACTATTTGCAGAATATGTCGAAGGTCGTCCACCGGATTTTGAAAGGTTCTGATTTTTTTTTAATATATTTGTGCTATTTCTCTTCGGAAATACAGCTGAGTTACGGACGGGTTATATTTCCTGTACAGAATCCAAGAATTTTGAATACAGCAATCAATGAGCCATGTAAATATTGGCCACCGCCACTTCTTGCCTCTAATTCCGATTCTATACACATTTAAGTTGAATCCATCTGGTCGGTGCCTCCCATATTTTCCAATGCAGAATGGTCTTGGAATCCCAACTCTCTTTTTTTCGGTACTGGAATAGCGACTGACACATTAGATACGGGATTAATTCCATGTATAGTTGATAAAACCGTTACCACTGAATTGTCCATCCAGCGAGTTGCGACTATTTTTTTGTCATTACTCAAAGCGTAGTCATACGTACCACGACATGTTTTCTTCATCTCTTTGACAGAGCGCAAAGGGCATCTTTTAGGTAATCAGTTCTCTCGAATGGTTCCAGTTGCCTCGTACCCATTTAGTCTCGAATGGTGAAGAATGTAAATAAGTTGTTGAAGAAATAAATTCGATAAGGAAAGTGTTTTATTTCTTCAGGTATCTATTCTAAAAGCTGCAGAAGAGGAGCTGTCGCCTTTCCGAATTTCATTTGGTGGGCTTGGTTTGAATTTGGTATATTTCCCTGGTAAATCTCAAAATTACTTAGGTAACCACTTTTTGAGTTCAAGCACCACACTTTATACCCGAAGCGAATAGGTTTTCCATGAATATATTGCTTACATCCATGTTTCCCGAAATATTCGATCATATATACTTTCGTCATATGCCATGTTCTGTTCTGGTAAATAATTCTTCAGAAAACACTTTTTTATTTGGTCGATTAGAGGTCTGAGCTTTGTCATTTTATCGGTTGGGTCCAATTTGGTATTATCTGCACAATGCAAAAATCTCATGATTTGGATAAAACGGTCGCGACGCATTGAATTGTAAACAGCAGTATTTCGCAAATCATCTCCTCAGTCCCAATGGTTCTTTTTGGAGGGTTTGTTATCGTATCCAGATACAATAAGAATCGCTACAAAACATTTCAATTCTTCTATGGTAATCTTTGGATTTGGGCAGTTAACGAACAGTGCATATTTATTGCTTTCTTCTAGGAGCAGTTGAAGGAAATAATTAGTAATAAAGAGTTCAAATATTTCAAGTGGTGACATGTCTCTATATTTTGAAAAATCTACCTAGGGAAATATTTTTTGTGTTGACACAGGCAGATCATTATTTTGGCACCACGTGATTTCTTTCGCTTCAGGAATAACAAACCTGGCAAGAGGCAGATCATCTTCATCGTAGTCTTGGTCTGGAGAGTTGCCATTGTTTTCAATTATGGTAAAATTTTCGTCGTCTTCCTCAAAACCAAATCACTTCCCGCTTTGTCAAACCATTTCTGCAGACGATGCCAGTTGCCGACCAGTCAGGTTATCAAACAAACCGCCGGATTCATCCCCCGAATCTTCGTCCGATTCCTCTTTGTTATCGGGTGGTTCGATATATACCCGTTCTAAACCGTCGTTTTCAAAATCCTCCCAAAACTGTTCGGATTCAAACATATAGATAGATAGATATTTATTCGCCACAAAAGATTACACACAATGTACAAAAACTACAAATATATACAAACTTATTATCGGACTATAATTAACATATTCACTAAGACATAATAGATATACACATACATATACAATGGAAGTATAGATACAAACAAAACAAATATATTTTTTTTTAATATCAGCCACATCTTGTATCGTGAGCTTGAAACAAAATAATAATTTGTATAGTATAAAACAAAATGGCGTTTTAGTAATAAATTATATTATGTAGAAAATAATAAAACATATTTCAAAACTAATAACATTTTAGTAGCCTAAAGGCCTAGTGTACCATATAAGACACACCAGTCAACACGTGTTTAAAAAAAATATAAACATATATATATATATATATATATATATATATATATATCACTTGAGTACATTTAAATCCTGAACTATATAAATAATGGCATATTTCAATAACAATAATGTAAAAATTAACTTACCGTTTATTGGAACTCATCTTTTTCTCCCTTCCGAAAAGTTAATAACATTCAAGTTCAACTATAAAACTATAAAACCGGTTAGCGATTATTTTCATTGACATTTGAGGTTAGATTAGGTTTTCTCCATCCTAAAAACGTTGATATGCAAGCAAATATTTAACGCAGGGGCGTGCCACCGATTTTTAAAAAACTACTTTTTTGTCGTGTCATATATGGCACGCTAGTACCTAATGGGTTAACTTGGAGAAGGAAATGAACCGGCGCGGGCATGGCTCTATTAACCCACCAAGTTAGAGGAAGCACAACACCCTTTAGGGGCCTCCACGTCTTTCTGGTAAACATAGGAACGGATCAGATTTTTTTTTCGAGAGGTGATATTGATTGTTTTTGGGAGAGGGGGTAGGGGATTCTAAATAATTGTGTCATTAATTTTTTCAATTTTGGGTGTGTGAGGGATATGTCTCCCTGTTGGATCTGCCAGGGAGAAAAGGGGGGTGACTATTTGGGGACGGGTTAATATTTGGGGGAGGGGGGGAAGCGACCATTTATCTCCAACCCCTTTTCTATGTTTCGAAGGGAAGAATATGTTTCCTGTACTTTTTTCAGTAATCATGCCCTGGGCAGTTGCCCGGATTTCCCGACCTGATTGCTGAAAAATCAATATATTCCTTGATAAGTATATTTCAAATTTGTTCAGAGAAAAGCTCCATGAGCAACGTTTCTCTATACTCATAACACGGTTTCCACAATACTCGATTTTTTTTATTCACTGAATTGCTCTACTTCTAAATAACATAAGGGAGCGCCTTCTAATTCAGGAACTCATATAGTTAATATTCTAAAATAGTATTCCAGTTAACAAACGCAGGATCTTCAGACTGAAAAGGTTTCTGATAAGATTGGTTCACAGGTTCAAAAACGTGTTAATTCTCACTACTGCGAATCAAAATTCGCCTGAGAGTTTATTGGAATTCGTAATGACATCGAGAAAAAATAATCCCAAGAATTATAAACAGTTGGAAATTCAAAAAAAAAGGATTCGAAAACTATTAACGTAGGAGAAATTTAAAAAAATCTAGAAAACCAGGATATTTAAAAATAAAAATGTCGACTGCCGGAACTACATCTCTCTTATTAATACTTTTCATTTGATGTTGAAAATAGGAAGTTTGAAAAAACTATGGTATCATCTAGACCCTTGCAGATTTTCCATAGAATGAGGCTATAGTTGATTATTTTTTTTAAGGTTCTCGTTTACATTTCAAGTCGGATAAAACAATATTTCCCAAAATCATTTCTCTTCGTGGAGATCTTTTGACAACTATACTTGATGAGATTATCTTTTTCAATTGATATAATCTATTAACTATTAAATAAATGAACAACAAAATTGAGAGATGAAAAAAAGGGGTCAAATTTTTACACCATTTTAAAATTTATTGTTATCACTGTTTTGAGATATAAAAAAACTATTACATAATATTCGATTTGATTTTTTAGCGCTATTTGTTTGAACAAATTAACTTTTTTTTAATTGACATTTTATTAATTATAAATTAAAAATTAAAAAAAATATTTTTTTTTCAAATTGTTTGGAGGTTTTTTTTATTTATTTATATTAAGATGTTTTTCGTTTTAAAATCAATGATTTGCGATCCTCTACGAGATATTTTTTTAAATTAATATTTAATTAATTTAATAAATGAAAAATTTGTTATAAACAATTGTCGAATATGTTTATATTGTTTTAGATTCGGAAGAAAATTACAAAAGAAACATATGCAATAAGATTTAAAAAAACAATTTTTAAGGCATTTTTGAATTCCAAATGGGCCCAAGAATAAGTTTGTAGCTATTGTTGAGACCATTTAATTTAAATAACATTACTAACAACAAACAATGTGGAAATATATGAAGAGTTGTATCTACACAGTATCAAAATGAATTTAAAAATATAAAAAATAATATTCTATATTCAAAATAAAAAAACGGACTCTAGAAAAAAAATTAGATAAAAAAATATTTATATTGAATTAAAAAAAATTCACTGACATTTCTATTATGAACTAACATAATTAAAAAACACATGGAAACTGGTGAATGGACAAGTATCCGTATCCGTAGCCATCTATACCCTTATTACCTGCACTTGTTTATAAAAATCGATGGTTTCTTTGGTATTTCTCGATCTTTCATGACTTGTATCTTATTAACTATTGAAGATTCAGCAATATACGTTCAAGACGATTCTATCAAGCGATGAAATATCTACCAAAATTTTTTTATACCAAACCAATTATTACTCCAATTGTTTACAAAATTCTTTTTAAATACAAATTTTTTATTAAGAATCATTTGGTTTCTAAGGTGTTTTATTTTATTTTCTCATTTATATTTTCATATTTATGAGATTTTTTATAGTGACTAAGTTATAATATAATATTATTTAAACTCTTCTCCGATCACGTATACAAATGAGGTAAATGAGAGAACTTTGTTCTTCCTCATTGTCGTTTCGACAGTTACAACGAGCTATTTTATTACTTAATATAATCGTCTTGAAAGTCTATTGCTGTATCTTCAATACATAATGAGACATAAGATATGTCATGAAACTTTTGTAAAAAAAAATGCATGTAACTTATGATTAACAATAGTTATACTTGGGCATACCCGAAAGATAAATCTATCCTCTATAAAATCATCCTTAATGATTATTATCGCATCTTTAATGGTTTAAAAGATATAGGCATTAATAACTTAACACATCGAATGGCCGCTTTGATTTTTGAGATGTACCAAAATGAAAAATACTTTAAAGAATAGAACAAAATTGTTTTTCACATTTCGTTGAAAATGGTTGTTTGTGTTATTTTTTCTTGAATCTAAAAAAATATAAACATATTCGACAACTGTTTCGTGATATTTATTAAACAATAAAGAAAAAAAAAAACGTTTCTGAACAATTGAAAAAAATAAGATTTGAAAAAATCATATTCCATAATGAAAAATTCAAAAAAAAAATAATAAGTACATTTGTTTAAAGCAATAGCACTAAAAATTTAAATCAAGCGTTATGAAATCGTTTTTTATATATCAAAACAGTGATAACAATAAATTAAAGAGAAAAAAATGACTTTTTCCTCAATTTATTTTAATTTTGTCGTTGCTCAATAATTCATAATTATTGGATTATAACAATTGAAAATACCGCAAGTTGATAATTTCATTGAGTATACTTGTCAAAGAGACTCCATAAAGCAAAATTATGTTAGCAGCTTATTTTATTTTAGGAAAAATCTGTGAAAATATTTTTTTCCTGTGGAATTTTTTTCTTTCAAGTGTCTAGATAATACCATAATTTTTTCGATTTTTTTAAACATTTTTTAATAGTTAAAAAAAAAATTGCAACTACCGGTTCCAAGGCATCATAACGGCACCGCGCTAATCAAGTCATTTCTTTTTTCGGAAATTTCCTCTCCTTTTGAATATTGTTTTTACACTCATCTAACGGTAATAGTTTTCGAGTTATTTGCAACAAAACTAGACCCTTTTTTTAATCTTCAATTGATTATAACTTTTGCAATTGTTTATGTGCGGGTTTGACTTTCGCCCATTTTTCACAATGTCATCACGATTCCAATTGCATATATTGATTTGCAGTAGCAGGAATTAACACGTTTTTGAACTTGTGAATAAGTCTATGATAGAATTAAAGAAATCCCGGATCACAAATGATTCGATATTTCATGAACGTCTGAAATCTTACTTTTTGAGTTGATTTTTGGAATCGCGAAAATAAATAAGTCATGAATATTGTGAAAACTAATGAAACAAATTTCCCAATTTAATTTAATAAACGATGAAAGCTATTATTATCTGACGACAATTCTAAATCATAATTATATTATATATCATAAATAATTCGTATGTATGTAATGTGGTGACGCAATATCACTATGAGTTGTTCAACCGGAGGATTTTGCGACAAACTTAGGAAATGTATTACTAAGAGTTTGACGAAGTTATCCGAATTTCATTAAAAATCCATTAATTCACTTTCAGCATGTTTATACAATTAATAACGCTCGAAAAGTTTCGAATGTAAACTTTGTGTAATTTGTATTTCCCTCATCATTAAGGATAATTAAATATTTCACTCCCAAATATTGACAGCATGATTAGACCTAGAAGACATAAGAGTTGAAGAAGTTATTTCTGAGAAGTTTCTGAATGTTAACCAACTAAAACCAGTTTCTTTCAACAAAACCGAATTAAATATTCCAGTCTTCCTGGGGAAAATTGGAAAGAGAGAATTGTCGTCCACTATGAGATATCAACATCGTCCACATCAGCAACGGAATATTGCACTTTCAAAATGTACAGGGCCGGATTAAAAGGTGTGGAGGCCCTGGGGCAACAAAGGAGTGAAGGCCCCTAATTATTTTTCAAACAAGTTTTTTTTTTATTTGTTGCGGAACAAATCAAATAATTTCGACACGAGCATATGTAGGTATAATAAAATACAAGAAATAAATTAAATTACAGCGTAAACAAAGGGATTCTTGCGAGCTTTTTTCGACGCAAAATCATTGATGATTTCGGTCAAATCCAGCATCCAGAGAAAATCATTCTCAATGCTAAGAAGCGATAACTTTGATAGGCGGCTTTGTCTCATCGTAATTCACCTATTTTTTTTTTGGAAAATGAGCGCTTTCTAGTGCAATTTGACATCATCACATTCTCAGTTGTAATATCACAAGAGAGTGAAAATAATTCGACAGATTTTCGAAAACTTGTTGCCAGGCAATAGACAAGAGAGACCAACTGGCTCGAGTGGCTATTGCCAACAAGTTTGAAAAAGAAATCTAGATAATTATTTTCTACTATATCGAACTCTCGTGTGGTATTCTTTAGATTATTTTTTTATGTTACGATCATAAACACATTTCCTTGCCAAATTATATAATGTACTAAACCGGTTTTGATTCATTTCACACTTTTCATGCGAATTGATGACAGACGTCAAATTAAAAATATAGGTTGTCAGACAATAAAAACAAAATACCTCATATTATTCCCGCGACAATTTTCTAGGTAGAATATTCCCACTATTGATTGGCCAAAACGTATATGAATTATTTGAATTTAATGTTTCCATTGGTTTCTAGAAATGTAAAAAATAATCACTGTAATTTCAATGTTTGAGAATGTAGCTCTGAAATTTTGGTTTTCAAGAATTTGATAGTAGAACATCTTAGATAGATAGATAGATAGTCCTTTTTCAGAAGGATTTACATTTTGAAAAGGGGAAACATTCTCAATTGAATATTGATAGAAAGATTTTTCTGTGTCGCAGATGATTCCACATCTGATTTTATGAACACATCCTGTTTATATTTTCAACAAATCGATTTACATTTGTTGCGGAATGTCATCCTTCTCTTAGACTCACACTTTCAGATTTCGGGGATTTCTCTGTTACAAGCGCGCCACTCAGCGGACACTTGTCAACGCCAATAAATAGGAAAAACAGGTATAGACGGGCAAAGTTTTTGTAGAATCGGCAGAAAAATAGTCAACAGAATTTGAACTTTTGTTCTATTATGGAATGCGCACAGGGCTCTTATAAATAATTTGATGCAATCATATTCATAAATTGAAAAATTATTTTCTTTTGCTTATGATTATTGAATTTCATTGTGTATCTAGATCGCTTGTGTCAATCGAAGAATACATCGACAGAAAATCCTTCATTTAATGAAAAAAAGTTTTTTTTAAATTCAATTGTTCTTGTTTTTACAGCTGATTTCGATACGATATAATATTTTGTATAATAGTATGATGTTTTACTTGGTGATTGTTTCTCGCATATACACATGATTCATCAGATCGAAGATTAATATCAACCATGGATTTTGACAAGAATACGAAACATGTTTTTGAATGTTTAAAACGAAATATGAGAGGAAAAAGTAGGAGAACTGCTCTTTCGTTGTCAGATTTTTTATAAATAATTTTACATATCCTTCGGTATTTGTTAGGAAATTTTACCTAAAAATTTATATTGTGGAGGCCCCTCTCTTGTGGAAGCCCCGGGGCTGCAACCCCGTTTGCCCCCCTCTTAATTGGGCTCTGAAAATGTAAATCATTTCTAAGTTCTATAGTGATCGAAATCATAAATGGGCATGTCATTTAGATATAGGTCAAAAAATAAATAGTCACTACTACTCGATTAGCGTAGTGAATAATACTTTTGTAGAAAATATCTAATGGGTAGCTACCATGAAATAATGAATTCACCTTTATCTTATAATGAATTGATTTGGGAATATGCTACTGATATCTAATATATCTGATAAATATTTATTCTAAATAAGTACTTAATTCGTAAATTATTCAATTTGGAATATACTGACTCTTGGCACTGCAATAATTTGAAATGAAGAAACCGAAAGGCAGCATTTTTTTATCCTATAGCCGCGAACAGACGCTGTATCATATCACCGCACACCGTCGTGAATCAAGTCTGGGCGGCCCTCCGTAAGTTTCGTGTTCGCGGTGATGTTACGATAAGTTGTAGTGTTCATGTCTGTACACGGATTTATGCCACAAAATTATGTCCGATGCGGAGTTCAGTACGGTGTTCTGTTCATATCTCTATAGTATATCCATTCTCAGTTGAATATTCATCTTCGACTCAAAATATAGCATTCATTCAGAATCGTACATATTATAATGTTGAATATTATGATGGAAACCAGAAAGATGAATAAATATGATTCCGTGTATAAAATATATAGTAGACCAAATTGTGTGAAAGCTATTCCCGCGTAAAAACCACTTACTGCATAAATTACCGTAAGCCATCACATATTACTTAATTGGGTTTGGGGTCTCTATTAGTAGAACAGTGGTGTGGTTTGTGCCTGGATGCAGCCATGTATGATGAACAACTGCAATAAAATTGTGCAGTAGTCTAAAGAACCATCCACATAAAATTTCTGGCTTAAGCAAAGCTGCTTTAAATTTGTGAAACAGCTGAACACTAATATTTTGGATATAATGGCAAATTGTTTGAAGAAAAGAGAGAAAGTTATTCGCCACGCCTTCATAATGCAAAACAGCCAAAGTGTTTAATACTAATCATTTTAGAAAGCGGGTTTCCAATATTTTTAATGGGCCACATAGGGCCAAAATAGCAATAGGGGTAAATATAAAAAAAAAAAATCTTCCCTTTTGCCTTCTACAAACCTGAATGATTCATCTGATTCGGAGGATTGTCCTTAAGAAGATTGAGGGTAGAAATGGGTTTTATTTTCCACGCATATTGGATTTTCTTGTTTTTGTTTCTCTCTCTCTCTCAAGTGCTAAACATGTTATCGCGTTTGTCATCTTTTGTTTTATTTTTATAATTTCATACCTTATTTAAAATGTATTAAATTCGATTTAGTTTTCTTATATATAATAATGTTTGTAAAAAATCCCGATTGCCAACTTCCGCAATTGTTATGTACCATTGATATCAATGCTAAATAAATACATTATTATTATTTTTCAGAACACTAAATAAACAGTGATACTCATTTTTTTTGTATCTCACGCTTTCCTGATACTTTTTATATATCTGGTGGTTCCAAGGCCAAGGTGATATCAAGAAATAGTCACAATATTTTTGCAAAGATACAAAAAAAATATAATAATCAACATTATCAACCAATAGACCTACCAAAAAATGTTATTGGGAAAATCCCTTCCAAATCTTTTAATAATCGTCTTTTCTATATAGTTTACTGAAATTTGTTTTTATAATCCCTATCACAGTCGATTACAATTTTGGGCGGGTAATTACAGAAATGATAATTATATCAAACATTTTTCAAATTCTCAATCGTTAGGAAAGTAATTTGAATTTATTTCTATTGTATATTGGCGTAAGAGGATTAGAATGGCTCATTTGAACATTCATTTATTCCTATTAGAATATTAAATCCTTCAAGACTTTGTACAATTAGACTATTTTTTTAATCTACACTTCCCAGATACGTTTTATATCTTAGATCGTTTAATAACATCTGCCGGCCGCAGGCTTGAAAAAAAAAAAGAATTTGATGGAAAATCAAAACAACAAATTAGTGGAAATTCATTTCCATTATGATTTTTTCTGGCTCAATTCGAAAAAACATATTTTAACAAAAATAGTTACATTTGAAGTAAAATGATAAATCTCCGCCTATGGTCGGCATGTTCCATCAGAACGGCAAATCAGGGGTTTATCATCCATCCAGCTGAGGATGGATATACTATACGAGGCTTAACATTTCTGAAAATATATATTATTCTAAAATAGTTTCTCAAAAGTATCTCTATTCTTTCGAATAATTTTTACAGAGCTGATATAGAAGTATTTGATATGTAATAATAATGTGGAATTCTGTTATTTGACGCTTCACGTCTGTGATTTATCCTTATATTCATTTCAATTTTATATAGACTTTCACTCCATTCCCATCGGTGCGTATCACTTTACTATTTACATTACTGTTCCTTGTATGTACCACTATGTCAACCTATACGCATACGCTGCAGTTCAAGTCTACAACAACAGGTGCATGCACAGGTGATATAATTGAAAATCTTGAGCAGTGAATATATTCTGGAAGGAATAATATTGGAGGTTTAAGGCCAATTTTGTACTTCCCCCAGATCGTACATCTATTTGATCAGATCTTGCTGTTTTTTCCGATTTACAGATAATTATACATTTTTTGAAGAATATGAAGCAAACTGTACGAAAGAATAAAAAAGGTCCCAGTTATGCTTTCCAGAAACGGAGATAAGGTAAGTAGAATTTATTTTCTTTACATTATGTCCATAAAGAGGTGCGATAGAACCATTAATTCTACTTATCTAGTTTAAGTACAATTTTTGAATTAATTTTCCAATTCTCTATCGAGTGGTCTATTCGAATTTTTGTTCCTGCACGGAAAATTGGATATTTTACAATATTTAACAACTCATAACTCATAATTTCGATTTTCTTCATCTGGATTACATATTTTCAACTTAAAATTCGTGTTTCAAATCAGCTTTGGTTATTCTGATTTCATAAACGTTCTGAATATTGTTGGTTGAATTAAAACATATCATTGATCGATTGAAGTGTTTCTCAGTATTTGTTTCTGATTTATGACTAACACTGTAGCTATATGTAAAATTGAAACCAATAGTAACCTTGTACTTATCATTGTAAATTAGAAGTCTGTAGTTCCCAATTCTTAGTACCTACCAAGAACCAGGTCAACAACTATATTAGAACGTCACCAACTCTATTTTCATGATTTCATGGTTGGCACTTCCTGGCCAACCAAGTATTCTTATTACTCTATAAGCCATACCTCCATCAAGAAGGGAATCAATCAGGTATAGGCCCACTTTCCAATCATAATCATAATCATAATTTATTCACTCAAGTTTATAATTTATAATTTCACAGTGTAATTGCATTCTTGGAATGGCGAATGGAGAATAAATTTAAGAAAATACTTACGAAGCAGGGTATGCCTGCTTGTGTGTAAGAATACAGTAGTTTAACAATATAGTAAGATTGTGCAATAATAAACATTCATTTGAGATATAAATAATTAACTATGGGAGGTATACAATATTAAAAGATTGGTAATACAGACAACAAGAAAATGGTGTAAAAATCAGGGTATATAACTGTCACAAGATAAAACTAATGTATTAAAAGATTTTGAAGTAAAACGAACAGTGATAATAAATCTATAAAATGATATATAAGATTGGTAATACAGACAACAAGAAAATGGTGTAAAAATCAGGGTATATAACTGTCACAAGATAAAACTAAGGTATTAAAAGATTTTGAAGTAAAACGAATAGTGATAATAAATCTATAAAATGATATATATATACACACATATACACACATACATATACACACACATATACACATACATACACACATACATAATACATATATACATATAAATATATACACATATATATATATATATATATATATATATATATATATATATATAATTTTGACAATCGTATATGAGAAAGAGTAAAGTCTTGCATTTAGTTTTCAATTTTCTCATGTATTTCTGCACGGGAAGTATGCTGAACGAAAAGTTTGAGTTTGTTTTTAAATTGGCTCGCATTTCAGTGTTTCAGGTAGACAGCTGAAAAGTTTAGGGCCCAAGTAACAATAGTTCCTTTGACCGACTGACTTGTGCATGACTGGTATTACGATAGGTTTTTTGTGGCGGGTGCTATAGTTATGACTGTAGGTGATCAATTCGTGTTTGTGTTTATATTGGACTGCGGTTATGTTTATGAAGAATAGTTGCCTTGGGTCAAATATTTCAGTTTCCGAGTAGAGGAGGTTGCTAGGATAGTTGTATCCTTTTTGCAGAATACATCTTAAGAAACGTCTTTGAATGACTTCAAGTGAATGTAGATGTGTTTTAGAGACTCCTCCCATCCAATTATGCCATAGTTCAAGTGAGATTCTACCAAACTTTTGTTCAAAATTATTTTTGTTTGTGGTCGAGTATGCTGATTATTTTTCTAAATTTGTACAGAATGCAACGTAGTTTTTTTACAAGATGTAATACTTGTTGGTCCCATCTTAGATGGGTATCTAGAATAATGCCGAGGTATTTGATTTTTTTGACAGGTTTGATGACGGCCGTGTCGGATATTGCGATGTCATATTCTGGCAATGATACATTATAGCTACTGAATGGTACGTAGTGCGTTTTGTCAAAATTTAGTAATCTATAGTCAAACCACTTCTTTATGTCGCGTAGGTCGCACTCTAACTTGAGTTTCAGATTGAACCAGTCATCGTCTTCGCAGAATATGACTGTGTCATCGGCAAAGCTGATAATTTTCGAGTGGGTACTCAATAAGAAGAGATTATTGAGGTAGATATTAAATAACATTGGTCCTAAGACTGTTCCTTGGGGTACACCACATGAAATAGTTTTTTCATCACTCACACTGTCATCGATTTTCACTCTTTGCCGCCTATTCAGTAGATAGCTTCTGAAGAGGTTATGTGGTGTGCCTCTTATCCCCATATCTTCTGGAGTTTTGAGTAATATAGAGTGGTCCACGGTATCAAAAGCTCAATCTCAAATCTATGAAGACACCAATTGATGGTCTAGACTCATCTAAACATTGATATATATTTTGAGTCAATATTTTTATCGGATCTTGTGTAGACATGTTTTTTCTGAATCCATACTGGGATTTTGACATTATATTGTATTTTTCGATGAATTTATTTAACCTTTTCTGAATAACCTTCTCCAGTATTTTGGCCGGACATGTTATCAAAGTAATAGGCCTATAATTTGCGACATCGGTTTTGATTCCACTTTTATAAATCGGTGTCACCAAGGCCGTTTTGAATGCTGTGGGGAAATACCCCTGTTCCAGCGGTTTATTGACTATGTAAGAAAGTGGTTTTGTTATATAGTTGGAGATAGCTTTGAGGGTTTCTGATTTGATATTATCAATGCCGGGGGCTTTTTTATTCTTGAGTTGTGATATTATTTCTATTAATTCATTTTCATTTACAGGATGTAGAAAAATTGAGTGGTCGCATAAACTTTTCCTTTCCATATAATCTAGATTTCTGTTTATATTTTTCGCTAGCTTTTCACCTACAGATATAAAGTATTCGTTGAAATTGTTCGCTATTTCGACGCTCTCATTGATTTGTTCATTGTTCTGTGTTATGATCGATTTTATTGGTGCAGGTTCTTCTTTAGTCAATACTTCATTCACAGTTTGCCAAAGTTTTTTAGAATCGTTTCCTTCTGCTTTTAGACGTTCTCTATAATATGAAGTTTTGGTAGTCTTTATGAGTTTATTTAGATTTTTTTTATATCTGTTATATTCTTCAGAAAGGGCGGTATTATTTGGATCACCTTTCAAGCTATGGTACATACTATTTTTTTATTCACCGAATTGGGGTTTGGCCTTTTCCGTTTTCCTGTTTTTGTTTTTATAAATTTGTATTTATCAATGTTAGTTTTTATAATTTTAATTAATTCATTTGTTGCAGAGTCAAGATCGTCACAATGATAGATGGCAGCCCAGTTTTCTTTTTTAATTTATCAAAAACCTTTTTTCATTTATTTGTTTATAGTAGATTACCCTATTTTCATTAACACTCTTACTATTTTCGAAAACTATTTGCGCTAGAATTATGTAATGGTCTGTAATGGATGTTTCGAACGTAATTGGTAGGATTGCGTCATAGTTATGATATTTTGATTTAATAAATATATGATCTATACATGTGCGAGATTTTTTTTGTTCTCTAGTAGTCGTGTTTATTGCGGATATATATCCGTGTTCGCTCATGGTATCTTGGTAATTTTCGGTATCACAAGAAGTATTCAATAGATCAATATTTATATCACCAATAACTATATTATAGTGGAATGTTTCGTCTTCCCTACTCAAAATATCATTCAATTGGTCAACAAATGGATCAATGTCTGTAGCTGGTGATCTATATATGCCATTTACTATGAAAATGGAGCCATGCACAGTCATTTTGGCTCTCAGGAGGAAACTACCGTTTAGGCTGATTGTGGTGTGAGACACGTACGCCTCTGACCTCACAAACATAATGACCCCGTCGTTTTGATTTAAATGTCCAGAATTATAAATTGTTTTGTAACCAGGAATGTTGAAGATTGTGATATCAGGGATAACGCGTGTTTCTGTGAATACAATACAATCAAAGGATTCATTTAATTCATCCAGAGTGATCAGAAATTCATCGAGGTTACTTGATATACTTCGGATGTTGTTATGAATAATTTTGAAGTTATTATATGGATTATTGATTTCTAAGACTTGCTTAACTTCTTTATCGGTAGTCAAGGAGAATGAATCTAATTTGGTTATGATGAAGTCTCTTATATAAGGATCCATATTGTAATTTGACTCACCTGGTTATTTGAAAATTTAGCTAGACTACAACATATAGATAGAGTTCAGATAAAATATTGTCATTGCAGCCGCGTGGGGTTCGTTTGTGATTAGTAGGGGGGTTTCTTCTTTTCTTTGTCACTTATTGACCTTGTCTTCACTTTCTCGGCGATTTGGTGGGTTGTTTGTTTCTGGGGTTGTTTCCTGTTGTTTCCAAGGTTTCCGGTGCTTTTTGGGGTCCCGATGTTTGGTTTGACTATTTCTTCCAGAACTTTGGCCGTTTCATCCTCGAATACTTCACGGAGGAGGGGTTGGGTAGGTGTCGATGGGACACTATTTGATTTTGTGGCTTCTTGTTGATCTTCTTCGTCTTTTTCAGTTTCAAGTAGTTGACTTACCGAATATTCTGTCCCATCAACTACTAACTTATTTCCTTTAATAAAAGATTTTTTGTTTGGGTTTTGTCTCTGAATCAGTAGATTGCTTTTCAGGACGGCCTGTTCTTCTCTTTGTTTGGTGGTGAGGTCTTGTGAGATTGTTATTTTGGTTCCCTCTAGTTTTCGGCAGTTTGCGAATATGTATTTCTTAGTGAGATTTGATACAAATTCAATTTTCACAGGAGAGTTTCTTTTTGATCCCAAGCAATATATGTCTTTTATTTGATTTGCTGTAAGATCTACTTGCAGTAGCGACTTCAGCTGGCTTTGAATAAAATCGAAGGTGATTTCGTGGCGTTCTCTATTTAGTCCGAATATGATAATATTGTTTGATTCCTGCTGCCGCTCTAATTTTTCGATTTTTTGCTTCAGAAAAGAGTTTTCCACTCCCAGTTTTCTGATTCTCTCGTACGACTCTTCTATTCTTAATTGAATTCGTGCTTCACTGGCAACAATAGCACTCTTTAGTTCTGCTCTATTTTGCTGGATTTCATCAATTATACGTTTTGCATCAATGTCAGTGGGATTCATACTCGAATCTATATGAGTGTGTGGCCTTTAAATGTTCAATTAGTACGCCACTGGCGGTAGCTTTGAATCTGTGGAACACCTGCACAGGGAATTCCCTTTTTTGTGAGTCGATAACTTTTTATTGTTTTTGTTTGTGTCGATTCCTACTTTGGGATTCGATTCTTTAGCTTGAATTGATTTATGATTATATTTGTTCTATTCCTTTGTTTGTTGTTTAATTACTTCTGATAGAAATCAACTACATCACTTTTAAGATTACACTTTTTGGAACAATTCAATAGTTAAAGTTTTTTGTAGAAACCACTTTAAATTACGTTTTTAGGTAGAGCTGTTTACTTCCACTTATCACAGTTGGACTTATCACAACAGTAGTACTTCGTGGAATGAATGGACGGAGGCATTCACAAAATGTACATCTGCAACGTACTATGCAGTCATCGCTCAGATAGAAAAAAGGGGAGGTTGAAAAAAAAGGTATTGCTCTGCAATATGTCATTGCAACCCTGCCAATGTGATCGGTGATCGTCGATTCGGGGTAATGGATAGCTGTCCTTCGTCGTGACGTCATTAAGTTTCCTTAAGTTTCCAGAATCTTGAATATCCATCCATCCTGGAAACTAGTACCACCGGGCGGACCATGCTCTTCCACCTCCTGTTGTTTGGCAAATTATCACCTTCGTGGTTGTCAAACTGGATGGGCGTGAACGGTATCTAAATGGGCGTGACCATGTTGGTCCGTCCTGTTGACAGACCGGTCACTATTATTGCCGTTGAATTTCATGGGGGCTTCGTATTCATTCGGTAACAAATGATTCAAGTATTTCCCAATGATTCTTATTATGTTATCAGCGGTGCCTCTTTTATATGGATATTTGCTTGTTTAGAGGTCTACCACCCACTCTGCTAGCTCGCGAACTCCTATGATGTCTGCCTTCCAGAGTGATATTCATCAGGAAACAACTTTAACAATTTTGACAGGGATGTCCTGTTTTGTCCTAACTAGAGCTCGTGCAAGTGATAATTTGCAAGGGGATTCTTCACATCCGATAGTTTAATTTTGTATTTCGTGCAATTTATTCTTCATTAATCGCAGAGAGCTTTCAACCTATAAGGTCATCTTCAGTGCTTGCATGGTTATTTTCAACTAATTGTCAAATTAACACTTACTCGTCAGGTAAGAACATATGGCTGTAGTATTCCAACGCAGCACCGATGTCTAGTCGAGCTTCATCGATCTTGTCAGATAAACCAGGAAATACTTGAATCATTGGATAGCCACAATTCCTTAGAGTTGGATCGGATTGTGTTATGAAAATAAATTCTTGCCCTACAAATTTTATGAGTTTCTGCTCACTATCGGAAGAAAATCCCTGGTCACTCATCAGATCCATCCCAAGAATGTCTGCCCCAAAAGCTTTTCCATTATTCGTAGTCCTCCTGCGGACCAGGGAAGATGCCGCACCAGTGTCCACAGCGTATATGACATTTCTTTGATGGTTGAACTATGGGTAGTTCCTCTGGCCATGGGGGCTTCATCTTCGCTAGCCAGCATGCGCCCCGATATGCTGGCTAATTTCCTGTAGACCTTCACCCGATTTATGCACTCGCGTTTTCAACAGTGCCCGGTACAACTATTCTCGATGATGATCGTTTCACCTCAATTCCAGGGCAGCAATCAAGTCACCACACTTGCGATGCTGTTCTTCCGGGATGGTTTGTGAAGAAAGTCCTCTCAAAGCCACCATAACTGCAGTAGCCTTTTTTCCTCGTCCCATCCATTGGCCGTTGCCGCAGCTTGGAACTGTTTACGATATAGGGACCATGGTTACTGTACATCAAAAGTCGGTGGTTTTTCGAAATTGTGCAACGAAACAACTCTGTCACGGTGGTCTTGGATCTTCAGTGGAAAAAAATTATCTAGTTCTTCTCGCACCGACCATACTTCTGCCTTCGCTTCTTTTCGGACAGCAGTTACGATAGTGCCTTCGCAGCCCTTGGTTCGGAAAGCACTACTCGTTGTTTGAAACCAATTTTGTGTTGAATAACTCTTTTTCAACGTTACCTTTTTGTACAATTAAAGATTTACTCTACTCGATGCTTTTAATGAAAATTGAATATGCAGGTTACAAGTGACAAAAATGGAATGATTAAAATACATGTCTCAGATAATTTATAACATAAACAAAGAATAAAACTATTATAGTTCTTTCGTGGATTTTCGGTTTACAAGATAATTCTCGGTGTTAGCTTATTCTGCAGAAGATAAATCTCGGTGGGAGCTTGGTCGGCAATTTCTCTAGTCGCCATGAAGTCTAGGCGGCAGGGCCAGACTCAGGAACTGGGTGGCAGGCCGGACTCAGTTACGTAACTCAGCCTTGCTTTTTTTATTTCACGATCCCTTCTTTCCATCGTTTTCCAAACTGTGTCGATTTCGGCCCAAATTTTATCAACATCTTTCTTCAGGCCTACGATTTGTCTTTCGGTTTCCTAGAACACCTTCTCGAAAACTGCTATCTGTTATTCCAGCATCTTTTTTGTTCTGCCATAATTTTCCGGAAATGTTCATACTTTCGTTCATTTTCTTGTTTTTCTCCCTTCTCTCGATGTTCTTCCTCCTTCTCTCGACATTCCTTCTCCTCTTGTTGACGTTCCTTCTCCTTCTGTCGTCGTTCTTTATCTTCTTGTTTTTCTATCCGTCATTGTCCCTCTTCCTTCTATTGACGTTCATCTTCCTTTTGTTTTTCCATCCGCCATCGTTTCTCTTTTTTCCCTTTGTTTTTCCATTTCCGTCGTTTTTCCTCAATTCGTTTTTCTTCCAGCAGTCGTCCCTTTTGATCGACTGCTGCTTGCTCATTTCCATTAAGGCCTCCATCTCGTCGTAGGGTGTATTTTTCGATTTCGCCATTGAAATGGTCCTCGGATAGTCACTAGAATCCCCGCTTCTGACTCAACTGTTACCGAAATGGGGTTCGTTTATCGAAATACCCGATTTATTATTGTCCGTCAATTACAGTTCACAATTATAACCCAATAACGTACTCTAACAACTGAATTGATCAATTACAGTTGAAAATTCCGTGCTTGACACTACACTTCTAAACAGTACTGAACTATCTTCCAACTGATCATACAAATAACTCATCAGATATATGAACTCTACATGTCACTCGCATGTGAAGCACTCATGTAATCGTCCGCCACCCACAGTAGGATATTCCAGAAAGATCGGTGAACTTTCGAGAATGGCCTCGACTTTACTGTGACGCATTACAGGTACCCGCTCCGATTTGTTCACATATGATATTTCCATCGACACAGCATATGATTGCGGCAGTGACATAGTGTATTCGTAACAATATTTACTCAATTACGATTTCAGTAAAAGTATAATTCAGACAGAAATATCATTTTCCTCAAAATATAATTTTCCAAAATATTGCACCTAATTTGAATTGCATTGTTCTCCAGATTTTGTTTCAATAATCGGACCGTTTGAGATTACCATAATCATGATCTACTTTTGGCGTATTGCAATCGTCGTACTTTCAATATGATATGATGAATTGGGCAGTATAGAGAAATACACCAATATTGAAGATGCTCACATTACAAGCTACCTTTTTCTCTTGAATAATATCAAATCTGAAAACCTTCACGAGACAAAACCTCCGTAGAGCATCTGAAATTTTGTTTGTTGATGGTGGTGAGGATATCACTTCACGGAAAAGACATTGCGGTTGAAAAGGCACATAGATAGCAGAGGGTTATAGTTAATTCCCATGATAAATGAAATGAAATTACATCAGTTTAATCAAATGCCAGTTGTCCCATTCGAACAGCAACATGAATAAAATCTTATCTAATTATCAACATCATTAAATTTAACAAATTTTTCACACCAAACCGTTATTGATTTTGATAATCAAAAGTATTAATAGATTTACCAAAACGATAATTCTAATGCAACTTATAATTAGATTAATAATTTTTGAAAAGTGTACCCAGAAAATCATTCACTCGAACCGTTAGGCCGCTCGCCTGCGGCTGATGTAATAATCAAATAATAATGAACAGCGTGATCATGCTATTCATGGTGGGGCACCACATACAACGTAGTCCCTGGACGCCAAAAGAAACAATTTTCCGCAGATATGACTTCTCCAATTCAGGTAGATCATAAGAAGTGGAAATGATTTTGGAAAGTCTACAAGGTATGTCAAAAAGTATGGCATATCAAAGTTGTATTTATCTAAATGGATCACCCTGCAAGTAATTACACTTTTGAGGTCATGAAAAAATAATGATTTCATGAAAGATACTATGTAACTAACTCTAACCGTTGTCGAGTATTTTTTATGCTGGGTTCAATTAGAAATAATATAATATCGAAATTGGTAAAAAATAAAAAATATTCGAACAATTTGACCATGAATCGAATATGCTCTGGACTGCAATGTTTCGCCCCCAAAGGCGCCATAAGCGCATAACCCAAACAAAGAGCAAATATTGATAGGTCATTTATTCATTTATATCTGCTCATTTACCGATATGAAAATATTTCGAAACAGTGAGAAGTTTCTGGAAGTCCACAAAACATTCAATGCCTACTCCGATCAGCTCACTTCCAACCTGAAAAATTATAAAAAATCAAAAAGTGGGATATTACTCAGGTTGGTTGAAATATATTTATGAAAATACGTTGATTATCCAATAGTTTTCCTCCCCCACAGAGTTTTAAAGTATATTAAAACGTTCAATATTTCGGCTCTCCTGAATTCTCCCCACTTACAGATTTTATGGCTGAAAGTATTGAAAATGAATGAATACGTGTGTGTAAATTGGGCAGATAAAAAGTGATATATGGAATTTTTGTGAAAAAAAATGGTGCTTGAAAATTACCTTGGGTTTTATTACAAAAAAGGGAAAAATTATATCTTCCTTAATAAATGTATATATTTATCATTTCTAGGAATTGCAAACAGACACTGCATTCAGATCTCTAAATATAATTTCCGACACTCCTACTTCTAGATGAGATCTTTCTATCTCTGAGAGATTCGCTACGTTCGTGTAAAAGGCTTTTCAATTGTTCATTGTCAAATGTTCATAATTTTTAATATTTCCTCTTTACACTTGTTACACACACGTTTGTTTATGTTATATGTATGCTGTTTGCACCACCTTCAACGAGCTTTGAGTGAAACTCCCAATTGATTTCAATATTACCCGTTTCTCAATATTGTACAGATTTTTTTTTATAACACCAACTACTGATAATATTGTTCATTCGAATGGAATATGCTGTTTTTTATCTAAAGGATATAATTTTACATTTTATATTATACATAATTACATAGTTTTTCTGATATAGAGATTTTTCATGGTACATTACTTTTCATTTATATTTTAATCAAAATAGTTTTAACTCAACATTGTTTATATAATTTTATTGACAGTTGTTGAAAATAAAATAAGATAAGCTCTTCCAATCATATTCTGATGTCATAAAAATAGAATATGCCATCTCTCTCAATCCATTTATTCGAAAAGCATCTATTCAGAAAGATTTCAACATGAAATTTGAAATGTGCCGGAGCCTCATCCAACTGTAACCAGCTATCCGTTGTTAGATATCAAAAGGCACATTCTCCAGAAGGTCATGTAAGTTGTTTCGACCATTCCTGTTTTATCAAAGAAGTATGGTCCCAAAACTCGTGAACCTATAATTCTTCCCCATACTTCAACATGACATCTATTTTGATGACAAAGAAATGCGGAGAAATGAGGATTCACTATAACAATGAAAACTATGCCTGTTCACTACGCCTATTATGAAATGTATATACGTCGGAAAACACAGGGAATTAAAAAAATCCTTCCTGACTCAATTCGTCCAGAAACCATAAAAAACAATGCCTCGTATAGAGATTTACTATGATAGATCCCATGAATAGTAATGCATTCTATTCATTTCTTATATCTTGATGTGAAAAAACATTGGGATGTGCTCTACCACAAAAAAAAGTCTGCAGGTTTTTTGGGGATTTATGGAAATGTTGTTTTCCATATTTTGGGTTTCCCCTTAGCTACCCCAATATCCCAGCCCCTAATTGAACTATTCGCAAATAGTTGCTGGTTATTTTCAACCTGCTCTACACGCTCCATATTGTGAAATAATTTGTGACCAAACGAAAACTACCCTACAAAATTGAAAATTAGGCTAGTTGAAAATGATTGATCTTCAGTAGTGATTGATTTGTTCTATTTGCGAATATTTCCATTTGAAACTGGGATATTGGGGTAACCAGGAAACCATCAATCATATAATGCTACCTGTCGTGTCGTAATGACCATAAAACATACTTTTTTGTCAAAATACATCCATCCAACAAATGCTTTTATGCATTTCTTCAAATTTGAAGGTAGTCGATGGGATAGTTTTTTGGTCACAAGTTATTTCACTATGAAGAGTGTAGGGCTAGTTGAGAAAAATTTATTTGGATGAATCAATCACCAACAACTATTAATTTGTTGTATAGGGGGTGAAATATTGGGAAGGGTCATGAGTTATTCCATGCTACCTGCCGAATCGTGAAGATCATAAAACATTATTAGCTGTCGAAATACCTCCAATTCAGAATATTTTAGCATTTTTTAGCTTAGAGGGTAGTAGAAGAGTGGTTAAAGTATAGTTTTTGGGTCACAAATTATTACACTATGTGGAGCGTGTAGAGCTAGTCGGGAATAAAGAATTGACTTGAAGAAAACCACCAGCAACAGTTAATTAGTTCTATACACCCTGTGGACAAAAAATATTTTTTTTACCCAAATTAGTTGTGGGCAAATTAGTGGGCAGATTTTGGAAAAATTGTTTCATTTGGCTTCCAGAAACCGCGTTGTAATATATATATATATATATATATATATATATATATATATATATATATATATATATATATATATATATATATTGCATGCAAAAAATTTATACTACAGAATAAATGCTCGTCCTTTCCCCAATACGTCAGCGTCGCCATTTCCTGTCTATTCAGATGATTGAAATGGCCTGCCGGAATCAGAAGACAAAAGACTATCGACCAACAGCGTTGACCTCGTAGAGTTATCGGAAAACCATTAGGGTACGAGTGGAAAATGGGTTAAGTGCAGTATCCTATTATCCTCTTCACAACATTTTATTCAACAGTTTGATACATCAATGGGCTATCAGCCAACATAATACTTTGGAACAAGTTGCGCATTTACAAGTTATTTGTATTTCCTAATGATGAAATAAGAAATATCATGCTACCTGTCGTGTCGTAATGACCCTAAAATATACTTTTTGTCATCCACCCAACAAAGGCTTTTATGCATTTCTTTAAATTTGAAGGTAGTCGATGAGATAGTTTTTTGGTCACAAGTTATTTCACTATGAAGAGTGTGGGGCTAGTTGAGAAAATTGTATGGATGAATAAATCATCAACAACTATTAATTTGTTGTATTTTCGAATATCAATTTAGGGAGTGAAATATTGGGAAGGGTCATGGGTTATTCCATGCTACCTGCCGAATCGTTAAGATCCTAAAACATAATTAGCTGTCGAAATACCTCCAATTCTGAATATTTTTGCATTTTTCAGCTTAGAGGGTAGTAGAAGGGTGGTTAAAGTATAGTTTTTGGGACACAAATTATTACACTATATGGAGCTGGTCGGTAATAAAGAATTATGATTTCCTTGTAGATGCCTTTTCATATCCGTATGAGTTGTGTAGAAATGAGTCTATTTCCACACTAAAAAGTGATTCATTGTTGAGAAGTTGTTCCCCATTTAAATAATGAAATGTAGTTTTTTTAATTTTAATTTTGTTCATAATGGCAGCTATGGCAAAGAGTAGAGGACAAGAGAAATCACTAACCCTATTCTTGAATGAAATAGTAAAATCGTTTCAAAATCGTCCTAATGCTGTCAGTTTTGATTTTATTCATAAATTCAGAGTATGGTGTAGCTTCGGTGTAGCCAATTAGGAGTCAGGAAAGCCTGTCATGTGACATCAAGTTGTCGGGGATCGTACACGAGGCAACGCTTCGAGAGTTTTCGTATTGGAAAAATGTAGGAAATATCGAAATATCAAGAGAATAATATATTCAAATTTCTGTTTCAGATAAATACATTACATTTTTTATGGTTCTTCATGACAAGCTACCTATTCGATGGATACTTCGCTAGAATTGGCGAAAATGTGATGAAAACAGTTTATTGTTGAGTGTAGTGATTTATATACAAGACAATTTGATGCATACACAAAAAATCCCATAAGCGGCTGTATTTTTGTCCCATAAGCGGCTGTATTTTGTCACTATGACTATGACTTTGCCCTAAGTTTTCCAGGAACAAAACTGAACCTAACTTTCAAAACGGTTCATTTCTAGTAGTCTAGCAGAGATGCTTAGGACCGATGACGGTTCCAAATTACCTAATATGTAAATTAAATCTGTATTCTTTGAATTGTACCGAATTACACTCTAGATTTTTCTTATCGAAGTAAACTTAACATTTATAATTAGAGTTTCCTCGCCTTTAGAAAATTCATCTCAAAAAACTGCCAGAAAAAATTACTCGTCCTACAGACTCGTAATTTTTTCAGAGGTAGTTTTTTTCATTAAATTGCCTAAATTGCCAAGCAACGACATTCTCATTGAAATGTCAAGATTACTTTGACAAAAAAAGGTTCGTTTAATTATAAGTGACAAAACTTGAAAAGTAGCAGAGTTTATTCATTGAAATCAGTATCACTTTAGTTCTCGGACTGTGTGTACCGACGGGTGTGAATATTTTTTTATTGAAGGATCTGCAATTGTAGCTGTATGAATTATGTGAATGTGCTTGATTGGAAATCATAAAAACCCATTTGATGATTGTAATAAAATCCACACCGTTTTTTCAAGCGTATTTATTATCAATAGAAAACGTTTAAAATTGTTCATCATAGAACATGCACCTTATTTGCGAAAATTAAAAGAGAGGCATTACAAAGTATCCTGAAGTTTTTTTTTTTCTAATAATGGGGGAATTATTCTTGCCATCAACACAACAGCCTTTTTTGCTGAAACAAACTTCTCGACTCCACACCTGAAAAATGAATTTTTATTTGAAAAAAAAACGAGAATACAATAGACATCACAAGAATAAGAAAATAAAAGTTGAGGTATTATGTAAATAAATCTAAGTAACCTAATTTCATTGTTTTTGGATCGTACTGCATTCTACATTCCACGAAAACCTCATCAGACCAGTTTTCTATAATTGAAATAGTTGAAAATCTTAGTACCCCAAAACTGGGAAAAAAGCTTGTCATATGCTCTTTCCAAAACATCTTCTAGAAATATATGCATTATTGTTTCAATTGAACTTCCGCATCTTATTTAATTCGATACAGACTGAAAATTATAAGATATGATGAGAATATCAAACATATACTCAATATATGTTACCTTCAAAAATCAGCATGCCTCAATTTCCCTCTTATCTGTGGCGTACTTTGAAATATCGGGGAAATCAATTTGTACATTGATACTTCTGTCTTGTGGGTCAATGTCAAAACCTTAAGAGATTTAATGTAAGGACAGTGCTGGAATACATTCTTGTGAGCAATACATGAAACAGTAAACATGGGGTGGAACAAAATCATATGGTATTGTAAAAAAAAGTAATATCCCCAGACATATCCTGACAATACTCTCAGTAATCCTAAATTTGAAGTTTCTGAAAAATTGAAACATGTTTTTACTTTATCTTCATAGTTGTGCTATAAACTTTGAATATTAAATGATCTAATGACTCATTTTGGTAGGAATATATCATTGAAAAACTATGTTTCTAATATAACAAAGTAACATTTGAATTATTTGTGCTTCAGTATCTGTAACTTTTTCAATTTCTTGGTCCTTCTATTACTAGTTTCTTCACTTTTGAAATTTTGGTTGGCATACTTCTCAATATAAAATATTGTCATTCGAATGAATACTTTCAATAAATAAATTCGCTTTCTGAAAAATCTATATTCTAGTCTGAAGGAAGTGAGCGATGCAGTGTTTTGTTAGGTTAGGTAAGCTTCATCCTTTCAGCTTCAGAGGACGAAGCTTCAATTGGTTCGAGTCCTATCTGAGTGAAAGAACCCAAATTGTGAAAACTGATAGTCTCGTAGCTTTTGGACAAATTAAGAGACGTTCACTATTTTGGCAGATAACACAACTATCTTATCGCAAGAACTAAAATTATCTTCGCAGTAAAATGACTCGTATATGTATAAATTAATTTGTATCTTCTCTGAACTACCATTGCCCATTGTAATAATTTTTTTCAACTTGTGCTTGTCATTTATCTTGTAACTAGTGAGACAAATATTTTTATCATAACTTTTATATTTATTTTGTACAAAAATTTGCCCATGAGATGATAATCTTCTGACTATAAGTATATTTGATTTGTAGATGGAAAATTCTAAATATAGTGTTTTTTTTTAAGAGCAATGGAAACCTCTGTGATGGTTCGGAATTTACTAGCCAAAATCAAGATATCTGCATAGAAGGAAAATTCCATGCTTACTTGTGAAATTCATGGGATTATAAAAAGTGATAATTATATTAATAATAGTCATTAGCCTTATCGATCTTGAGAGTGGGCCTTGTTCTTCCGAACAAGTGCTTGGTTTAGGTTATCCGATTATCTCATGCGGGTGTTACTGAAAATTAAAAGAAAAGCTGATTTAGATTGTTTTCTATACTCGTCTTTGTTAGTGGGGCTCACCTTTTCCGGAAAAGTTATTCTAAGATAGCTGGAAGCAGCCTAGACTGTCGCTGACCAGGATTAATCGATTTCTCAATTTCATCAACATATTTTATGATATCTACAATGAACTCTCTGGTTTGGTTCAGGTCAGAAGGTTGTTAAAGAGGTAATAGTCCGGCAGAGATGGACAGTGAATGGCTTGGTGATAGTTTGTATCGGAAAGTTTAATGAAACAATGTCATCGGGGACCTTTACCAATGCCCTCAAGTTTCAGGTCAATTCATTGCCTAGAGACATCAGCCCACTTTCCTACCATTTCTTCTTCATTCGTGAAAGTTTCCATGATCCCAAAAAGGCTGTTTGAGAATAAATCACTTTGGAAAAATCAACAGGTAGACGTCATGAAAAATCTAGCAGTCATCTGATTTTTGACAGACAGTTGTAAACATTGTAGTAAATTTCAAGGATTTCATCTCATTTTCGCGCCAACTGTTCTGTGAGGGATCTTGTTCGTAGAACTATAATCTTTGGCTATGGCACAGCTTTGTGTTCATGAAGCTGTGGCTGCTGAGTTTAAACAAACATTGAACGAGTTGACATGAAAACATGTTGTGAAATGTTTGATTTCGATTGAAAAAATGAAAGTTACAAGATCTGAGGTATACACAGTATACATGTGACTTGTATAAGATATATGTTATTATACTGGTGACACAGAATATCGGGCTAACTTGTGATAAATTCTATATTTATTTATCACAGAAACCAGAAATACCATTATAATGTGAATGTTTTGGCAGGTTAGAGCAAGTGTCCTTTACCAATCCTACCAAATTTTATTATTCATAGATCGCATCGAGATATACCCTGTATACAGAAGAATTATGAGAGCTGATTACTTCCACAGTACATATCCGTACTCAACAATGAATGTGGAGTGAAAACGGAAATGACTCGATACAAAAATTAACCTCGCCCTGATCACATTTTGGCCATCGAGTTTATTCGCCAGTTCAGCGATTACATTGAAATGGCTTATCTAGTTAAAGCAATTTATATCCTATTCCTATTTTTGTTGATTGAATGTCCAGGATATTACCTGAGGAAAGTTCCAAAAAGCCTGCAGGTGAGAAATTGATTCATATTTTGTTCACGTACAGTATGTCTCAAAAAAATTTAACTAGAATTTTAACTCTACAATGAGAATAGTTTGAAGTTGAGCGATGTTCAACAATAAATATTGTGCCTTCAGATAAACTTAGGAGACGAGCATTCTCTTTTCAGCCCATTCAGCATTTGCTGATGATGAACTTTGCATTTCAGTATCAGTTCGCATACTGTAGTAGTATTGAAGTACCTGGAATACTTAAATAATGTATCATCAGAATATTTACAAATATAACCAAGAAGGTTGTCTTGCCAAATTTTCGAAAGAACCTCAGTTAAATTCTCCATTTTGAAACTGCCATGGAAAACGGAATTCAATATGGTAAAGAAAACTCTTTCAGGGAAAAATATCCAAGGCTATCGCATCTCTAGAAAGAGACGAATAATAATAATATTTTCCTGATATTTTTTTAATCATTCGAGAGAAGCGAGTATCGTACGATTTATTGAAAACTGATTTTTTATCTTATATTGGCGCCGTAAATTCAATTTCAACATAGAGAAAAAGCGTTCTGAAAGGAGTGAATAATTATAACAGATACATTCAAATGATAGTTTAAAAAACTAAAAAAACCCGCTTATAAAGCAATAAGGACAACAATGTTGAAAATAATAAGAATAAAGTCGTTGACCAAAAAATATATCCTGTAATGATAACAGAGTCATCAATGGCCATTCATATTCATTTTAAATTTTATATAATTGAATTGGCTAGAAGATATTCATCTGCATATTGAAAAAACAACTACAAAACATTTTTTTGCAAAAAGATTCAGAAGCATTAACGTGCAGTGTTCCATATTTGTAGTGTCCGACCAAAATTAGTTTTTATAACCGAAACCGAGTTTCAGTTTTTGTCTCAGTTGCGGCCAACCAACCAAAACTTTCTCCTATGATAATTCCCTATTGCACATTTTCAGTTTGAGCCTACGTTTCTGTTAACTTAAGAGTGGAAAAGCGATAGCCAACTTTTATGTCATTCCAATACAAATTATAATATAAGCTAACTTTACTTTTTTCAAAAATACCATACTTCGCCCCATATCAGATAATGAATCACACCGGAGTTTCAATAAGACCAAAGGAAGTATAAAGCGGAGAGGGGTGACAGCTCGTCGCTTTTTTTCTTTAGCTTAATGGCCAGTCCAAGAAACAGAAATTTTTACACTATATGAGTTATGTGCCCCTTGCTAGGTTATTCTTTAGAAAAATCATTCATATGATGGTAATAACATTTGAAAAACAGAGGGGGCGGGGATAGGTAAACGGGCGCTTTTCCACTTTTAAGCTGGTAGCAGGTATGTATGCATTTAAATAAGTCCTTATTCGATAAACGAATAGTTTTGACTAGACGTTGAACCCTGAATTCCTATTCCGTGCAGAGGTACTTGGACTGTGAGCGGCAGACCGTCCGTAATACTTCGAGTAACTTAGAATATGATGTACAATGACTGCACTATGCAATGCAAACGTGAAACAAGGCGATATTCGTGTATTTATTTTATAGACCGGCAAAATTACGCTAACTGAATGAAAGTAGATAACAAAGTGGAGTAATGCGATAAGATTGCATTGGAAAAATATGGGAAACAATGCTATTCAAATTCGATTCCTTGCTTTAAACCAACACTGAAATTGTATAGTTTTAAAAATGATATATAATGAATGGATTAATAATAAAATATTCATTTAATGTTTATGGTGCTATTGATGAACGACATCAACAATAAAACCATACAGGAAAAAATTTATTTTCTTTCCGTAATTGCGGTTAAGATGACAAATGGTATAACTTCTCTTAGGCCCGGTATTTTCAACTCCAGTTATACTAGGAATAAATAAACCAATGAATAGAATGTGCTTTTGCAAAAGCATATTCTAACCGTTGGTTATTTTATTCCTAGTATAACTGGAGGTGAAAATACCGGGCCTTAACGTAAAAAATTAATTGCATGCTTCCACGATTGTTCTGCAGCATTGTGCAGCTTTTTAACAAGTGATTTCAAATTATCTATCAGTTTTTTCTTTTGAGGTGCAATTGCATTAATTTTCTCTTCATGATCATTTCTTACATGCCTTCTTACACACGCTGAATGATCGACGATTGTATTTGCATTGCCGAATGCAAGGGATAATTTGACGCAAGCCTATACACAATGTAAATAACACTGAATAGGAATTTAGGTTTTAACGTCTAGTATAGTTTTGCTACTCTTTATTATCAATATCAGTACAATCATGGTACGTTACACACTTAATATATGAAATTATTTTTGTTCCTATCATATTTTTCAATATTACACAATTGTTACTACAGTGAAGGATGGACACTATACAGTCAGCACTGTGCAGATCGTCACCGAAGGTGGCGAAGACAACTCACGAACGTTTCTGTAGGTTTGCTGCCGGAACCAAACGGAACCGAAACTCCAATTTTGCGACGAAACTGGCCAAAATCAGAAACGAAACGGCACTATTATTCGAGAACATCCTGCGGCAAGCTTTTGATTTATTTTTCACTGATAAAACCCACACATCTACCTTACATATACATACAATTGAATTTTTATCTTCATAGTGGATTCAAATTTAAGATTGTTTCAATACATTTTTCTTTCTATTTGTTATGTAGATTTCAATAGAAGGGTGATTTCAGCGGAATAGTTAAACTTGCTATAACTAGCGAATATATTGAAATCTAAATAATCAATTCAATTTATTAAGTACAATTTAAAAATTGTAATAATATCAGAAACACCCCATCCTGGTTTTTACCATAAATCAATTAGAGAATTATACAGAAGTATACTAATATTAGACCTATATTTGCCATGCACCTGAGTTCTCCATCAGCATTGGAGGTGGTTGTGTGCTTTGTTATTATTTAGACTCTTTTCGAGTGAAACAAGTGTTTAATGAGGTACGTATTTTTTTAATAGATCAACTCCATGTATCTCTCTGGCAAGTAGTGTTTTGGTATAAATGGCTAGTAAACGTAAAATTAAGATGACATTAGGTTCAAGAAGGCATCAGATAATTTTTAAAGAATTGAATTTACTTGAAAAATGCCATGAAAAGTACCATGTTTCATCATCTCCATGGACCTGAATTGTCCTTGGTGTTGAAATGAAGAGATTATTCTTTATTTTTAATATTTTGATTTTGCTCAGGGATCTATGTTAAGTTCTTAGGAAGAATGCCAAAGATTCATTTCGTATCATTTGGTATTTGTCATCTTGTTTTGAAAATATTTATGATTTCTTATAGTTATAGTTATTTTTTATGGAAGAATAAAGCTTTTTTATTATTTTTCTGAACATACTTCTTATTTCTAGCACCAATATTTTACAAAATTTAGACCAATTATAACTCCATGGACACGGGTTTTTTATTTTTTCAAATAAAAACCTTGAAACCTAATAACCATCTCAATTTTAGGCGAGACTCAAACATGATGATAAAATAATTCAATCAATTTTCTAATTTTATTTCTTAAATTGTATATACGTCATTTTTTTAAATTTCGCTGGAATAACCCAGAAATATTACCTATTGGTCCCGTCATCACAACAAGACTTTCAATAAATTTTGATAATAGTCCCCCGAACCCAAAAATATCATCAGTTCAAATGTTTGTATATATATATATATATATATATATATATATATATATATATATATATATATATTATTAATATTAAAATATATATATATATATATATATATATATATTGTCAACAAAATGGAGGTCACATTTTTCAACCGAATGGAACGAAATTGGACACAAAAATAAGTTTGAGGGGCCAACTAGTTTCAAAATGGCAGCTGTTGTAAGATTTAAAGAATTCTCAATCTTTTATTTTCATACCAATATTGGCAAACTATAGTTCTTTTGTTAGAGATTTATGAGCTCTACAATTTATTTTTTTAATTTTTTCTCTAAGATGAAGGTATAAAAAAATTGCTGTAAATTACCATTCATGAGAATTAATAATTTTGGTTCACCCTGTATGCTCCTTTCATTCGAAGTTGTATTCGCTCATGTCACTCAGATACTATTTAAGTTTTCCTGCCGCCGACAAACAGAACATCATTGTATTTTGACATTTCTGGATATCAAAGTTAAATATAAGATATTATTTTATAATATAGTGATATTAGGATTGAAACCCAAGTAAGTAGTGTCTATATCCTTATGTGCTGGTTATTCTTCTTTGTTTTGATTTGAGTTGGATTACATATAAATATTAGGATGAATTCAGGGAGATTTGTTGAAAATATAAACAGGATGTTCATAAAATCATTAGCCGGGGATTGCTGGTTGAATCGATTGAAAAAACAAAACAACCTGAATTCTTGTAAAACTTGCAAGTAGAAAATAAAAAACCCGATGCTAGATTTCGGAATTCGATTATTAATTCTGAAAAAGACATCTATCAAGCTTACGAATCATGTGTCAAAAAAATAGGACATTTATTCACTGGAAAACTTAAACAGCATTCTTATTTTTCTATAAACCTCAAACTCTAGAAACTGGAAATGGAGAAGAGTTCAAATCTCTCTGAACGCTTTCGATATTTTCATGTAATCTTGCTCAAATACAAAAAACATAAACTCTATTTTTGTATAAACCTTAAACTTTTCAATCAAAATTTGGTGAAGGATCCAAATCTCCCTGAATTGAAAAGGGAAACATTCTCAATTGAATATTGATAGAAAGATTTTTCTGTGAATTGAAAAATCCACGATTACAATGAAGTTATTTTTTGTGAATGTCTAACAGAAAACAACTACTTCCCCGAGTAGATATGCTAGGCGGGTTCTGGCGCAACCCCTATTTTGGGGTGGGTTTTGGCGAGTGAGTGAGGGGGTGGTTTTCGGGTGGGGGTAGGGATGATGGTGGCGATGGGCGGTTCGTTTTCGTTGTGGGAGGGGTTTGTGAAAAAGATGGCGGTGAGAGGGGTGGGGAGCGTGATAGGTCTGGGGGTGGGGGATAGCCGCCGGCCGTTATCCAACAGCCGAGCAGCATATTGAAATGGGGTGTAACCAATATCCGTCAACGGCATTGGTCGGACGGAAGTGTCACGTGATCAGTGAATGGCGGCGGCCATTTTGGAAAGTGGGAGGAGTCACGATGATGCGGCTATGACTCAACCGACAAGTCTTTTGCAGGAATATTATCTACGCCAGCACTTATTATCAGTTGTTTATTTAAGCGACCGGATATCGGCGGCATCCTTTGTTTACATTGAGATAAGATATCGGCGGCGGCATCCTTTGTGAAAGAGTTTGTTTACATTAACAAGATAAGAGAGCTTATGCAGCTGCACGCCGAACCGTGGGATAACTTCATTCAAAGTCATAAAGGGTTACTATTCGTATTTGTATCTAAGCGGACTTAAGGCACTGTCGGCGACATGGAAGCAGGACGGATCCGTTTGCATATTCAAGGTCAAATGATTTGCATCATCCAGTTCTGAGAATTTTGTCGAGTTGGCAGTTTTCGAATTGCGCAGTAGGAAATTGATGTGGGTGACCGATCCCCACCGTCAGCTTCAATCTTCATCTGTCCTCTGAACTGTGAACATCGTTCTATTCAGTGCTCTCTTTCTTGCTCTCTGAGTTTGTGTGTTCGTGCATCTACCAAACATCTAAAAAACGTAAGTTTTTATTTTATTGTTTTCCTTTTTCAAAACCTTTTTTTGTATGCCAAAAGGGCACTTTGAGTTGTTTTTGTTTCAAACATTTCTTCATATATCGAGGTGGGTTTTTTCTATTTGTTTACGGGGAGGGATTGTTTTTTTTTTTTTAAACATTTTAAGGGTTTGTTTTTTTATTATAGATGAATCTTGCAGAAATAAACGCTGTTATGAGCAGTAGCTA
>JAFIRS010006587.1:0-35068 GCA_018342105.1 Gonioctena quinquepunctata | reverse complement strand
AAAAAAAATATGTTAGTGAATTATTTCAAACTTTTATGATCTCAAAAGTCAAGTAACCAAATGTTTTAATTACCTGAGTCTGGAATGATTATTTCGTCGATCAAATGAATGATGCCATTGGTTGCGATGATGTCGCCTTCAACGATTTTTGCTTTCCCCTCGAAAATGAGCTCGTCATCGATAGTTCTCTCCAAGTTCAAGACATCTCCTTCGACATTGTGGGTGGTTGCGTTCCCGATTATTGCCGAAGTACATACCGTGTGTGCAGTGAAATGGTGTTTCAAAATGCCTGATAATGATGGTGGTTAACAAAAATGGACAGTATTTAAAGAATATGATAAACTTACTTCCAGCACAACCGTCGCCATTTAGAATCTTTTGTTTTTGAACTTCATTCAGTTTGTTGAAAGCTTCGTCGGTCGGAGCAAAAACAGTATAATGTCCTTCTGGCTTCATGTGACTGGGTATGTCGGTGTTTTCCAATGCTAAAAATGAAATAGTTTTGTTTTAATACAGGTTTGAATCATTGTCTTAGTTTCCTTAAAAAGGAAACAAACAAGAATTTTGTGAGAAGATTCATTTTTATATTTTGAAGGCATGGCTCAGTTCTAAAAGAAAATGTGAGCTCCACTATAGTATTATACAGAGTATAATATAAAGTATTGTAAAAAAAAGCTTTTTGATTAGAAGTAATAGGGTTTTCTCAAATAAAAACATGCTTTGAATATTTCGTATCCAACATACCACGCGCTGGGATGTGTGTTTTTGATAAAAATAGTGGAAGGCTGATTGATTTTAAATTGGTTTCATATATATATATATATATATATATATATATATATATATATATATATATATATAAAAAGGAGAAATATAGCGCCTGTGAATATATATATAATAAATAAAATTCCCTGGCAGGAATCAACCTCGACCTTTGGATTACAAACATATATATATATATATATATATATATATATATATGTTATATTAGAATAAAACCCCGTAATATATATATATATATATATATATGTTATTGTTTGCGTCGAATTCAAAGGTCGCAGGTTCGATTCCTGCTCAAGGATGTTTTTTTTTTATTTAAAAATGTGTCTGCAATGCCACAATTTTCATTTACTTATATATTCACAGCCACTATATTTCTCCTTTTTATATATATATATACTAACTAAACGGTTGATTACGAGGTGAACAGATATTTGGAAAAGCCAAAATTGCGCGAAAAGGTGTGAAATACGAAATATACAGGGTGTTAGTGAATAAGTGCGACAAAGTTCAGGGGGTGATTCTGCATGAAAAAATAATGACCGTTTGTTATATAACTTTTGTCCGCAAATGCTTCGTTTTCCGAGATACATGTTAAAGTTTTTGTTAAAAACTGACTATTTATTTATTGCTCTGGAACCGGTTGAAATATGCAAATGAAATTTGGTGAGTATTAAGAGGTAGTTATTGCTCATTTTACGACATGCAATTAAGAATGTTCATCAATTTTTAATTTGTCGTTCAATTTGTGACTAAAAATCTCTCCTGCCTTTTTTTCGTACGGGGCGTCGTTTTTATGCAAAAAAATTAAATATCTCAACGCGTATTTTTTATTTCTTTTATACATTATCAAGAACTATCTGATACAATAACGTTAAACCAGAACAATAACAGAAAATAACACTAATAAATAAATAGACGCAACGCTACAACAAATGTTCAAAATTACCTCCCTCAGACGTGATACAAGATTCAACTCTTCGCTACATTGATTGTCGTATTCGAGCAAATATTCTTGGTGTATTTCTTATTGTCTCACAGCCGGCTATAATTCGATTCCTCAGGTCTTCAACATTTTCGACGAGAGTGGAATAAACTAATGACTTAAGAAAACCCCGAATGCAAAAATCTAGAGGATTTAAATCCGGAGATCGAGCAGGCCAATGTTGCGTACCTCCCCTATCTATCCAACGATTTGGATATACTGTATCTGAGTGATTACTTAAATAAAAACTTTTTAACAAAAAATCAAGCCGACGAAATACGGAACTGAAAAGTAAAAATTAAAATAAATCTCCTTAGTCTGAATAGCTAAGCTCCTAAACTAATGTAAGTAACTAATTTTGAGTCGGCGCCAAACAAACAAGCAAATGAATTAGGTAAGGCGTAAAATGATGGCATCGAGTTGGGCGGTGACATTCTGATAATTTTTTTGGAGTAATTTAATGATCTTCGTTGATTGTTTGTTTGGTGCCGACCCAAAATTAGTTACTTACATTAGTTTAAACAATTATTCAGACTAAAATCATTATTTTACTTTTACTATTCTTATTTCGTCGGTTTAATTTGTTAAAATTTTAACCCTCAATTTTTGGCTGAAATCTACTAATTACTAACTGCCTTTTTTATTACATCCAAAATACTTACTTACCCACCTTACTTCAAGTATTACCAGTTAAAAAATATGATTATCTACTTTTACTATTTGTTGTAATATAAATTATTTTTGTTGTTCTGGTTAGTTTATTTCATTACTTTATATATCATTCCATCCTCTCATAGAATATAATGATTGTGATAATGACACTAGCGATCTGTCATTATCAACTACATATGTGTGCCAATGTTCACAAGTGAAAAATCAATTATCCCTCATTTTTCTACCCGTGAGGGTGGATAATTCCATTCGAAATCCAAATATGATCAACTATGAGGTATACCCTATCTGATAAAAGAAGAATCATCCAAATCGAAGATCCCTGTACAAAGTTACGCCTGATAGAATCGGTTAACGGACCAGAATTCAGAGGGTGAGTGATCAATATCCTTCATTTTGCTACCCTTAGGGGTGGATTTCATCTTTCAAATTCGAATGGGGCCAACTTCAAAGTACACCCTATCCACTGAAACAATTATCGGAATCGGACGCCTCAGTAAAAAGTTATGCGTGATCATACATAAAAAAAATGATAAAATATATACATATATATATATATATATATATATATATATATATATATATATACGCGACTAGAAAACCTCCTCCTTTTTGGTTTCATCGGTTATAAAATGCTTAGATGGACTGGTGCACCATCATGCATGAACCAGAAATGTCTCAGCTGTAGAGGAATTTCTTCAAGAAGAACAGGTAACTCTTCCTGTAGGAAATTAAGGTAAGAGTCGCCTGTTAGTCGTTGTGGGAGGAAATATGGACCGATTAAATAATCATCAAGTACCCCAAGCCATACATTTACTGAAACCTGATGCTGAAAATTAGCTTCATAGATTCCATGTGGATTTTCCTCAGCCCAGAGGTGATTGTTATGGAAATTTCGTATACACTGTCGTCCAAAATTAGCCTTGTCAGTAAACAAAACGCCATTTAAAAAATTAGGAATTTGATCGATTTGATGAAGAATCCAATGGCAAAAAACTAGGCGCGGAAAAAAGTCTCTAGGTAGTAGAGCTTGCACACGTTGAATATGAAACGGATACAATATCTGTTCTTTAAAAATTTGAAATACAGTGAAGTTGCTCACATTCAGTATGTTTCGAGTACTTGTTTCAGGTGACTCCACAATTAACTCGAGAACTGCTTCTTCTAGATGCACAGTTCGTACTTCTCGAGGGCGCCCGCAGACAGCCGTTTGTTTGTTAAATGTACCATTTTCGCGCAAACGTTGGTGAAGACGAGCAAATATTGTGTGATGGGGTACCCTACAATCGTCGAGCTTGCCGACCATTTCCATTACTTCGACCATAGACAAAATGCATCTCTGACAATTCCGCATTTGTATAATTTTCCATTCTTTTCGATAAAAGAAAAATTAATTACTTATTATCAATAATGTTATACCAAACTAAAAGCTTAAAAATGAAAGAATGCGAATTTGACATTTCGTTGAAATATTCGTATTTAACAGAATGTTGACAGTAGCCTACTAGCATCGCTACTAGATAATGTATTAAAGTAATGACAAATACGCGTTAAGATGTTTTCTTTTTTTGCATAAAAACGGCGCCCCATACGAAAAAAAGGCAGGAGAAATTTTTTGTCACAAATAAAATGAAGGATTAAAAAATGATTTTTTATTTGAAATATCTCAATGGCGTACCACTTTTTTCTTTAAAAAAATTGAGATCATTAACCGTATGCGCGGCAATGATGAACATAAAATTCTTAATTACATGTCAAAAATGTGCAATAACTACATCTCAAAACTCACCAAATTTCATTTGCATATCTCGACCGGTTTCAGAGTAATAAATAAATAGTCAGTTTTTAACAAAAACTTTAACACCCCGTATCTCGGAAAACGAAGCATTTGCGGACAAAAGTTATTCAGCAAACAGTCATTATTTTTTCATGCAGAATCACCCCCTGAAGATTGTCGCACTTATTCATCTACACCCTGTATGTAGACGAACGTTATTTTAAAAAAAATATTGACAATTCAAGAACCTATTTATCAGTTCACAAACTTTCAGAAACGTACCATTTCACAATATGTTTGTTTGAGAAAGTCCTTTTATCTTTGATCGGATAATATGCTCTGATCTTTTTGACTATACTTTATGTTACACCCTGTATAGTAGTGTGTACATTTAAGATTCAAATTGAACTATAAAATATTTTTTATGGTTTCTTTTTTTTCCAATGTATTTCTTTTTGTATATCTCTATCATAAACTGTAAATGTTTCTTGAGATGATGTAATAATAAATAAATAAATAAAAGAATTTTTTACACTTTTTTAACTGTTAAACTTTATGTTTAACGTGAAAATAGAAACCCAAAATAATATTTGATTTTAAAATTTTTCAACTACACTTATAATTGAGTGAATAAATAAGACAGTAGAATGTGTAATAAGTCATTCAAACGTCAAACGTTAGCAATAAGGTCCTGTAACGTGACGATATTTGTTCACATTTGTGTAATGCATTGAATTGAAGAACTATAAAAAAGTTGAAATATGTCAAAAAACTCTTTGAATAACCATTTATAAAGAATTTTCCGTACCTTTCTTCAGATTTGTGAGCCTGGGGTGTTGTTTAATGATTGTTTCTATATCTCAGTTGCTGGAACAACAACGCCATCTGTTACGTGAATTATTCCATTCGAGCCAAAACATTTGGAATCTTCACTCTTGCACAGTTGGCTGTGACTAGTTTTTCGTTTGTCTGGGTTGGGTATATGTTTATCCTGATGGTATTTTTGTTGTATTCACTGCAACAAAAAATGGTTTGATCACGAGTTAGGTAGAGAGAGGAAAGAGTATAATGGAATATATTTTCAAATGAACAAAAATTTAATAAAGACCCATAAAGCAGTAGATGCAAAATTAAAAAACTGCCACCCATTTTTTTTCGATGCTTCTAGAATAAACGATGTTGAAAAGGAAACATTTTTATGGTATGGGACAAATTTATTCTATGGAAAAATCACAAAAAGTTGATAAGGAAAAAAAGTGCTTTGGAGAAGTGAATACGTTTGACTACTGCTGGAATAACCCAATCGCCGGGCTCCTCCTTTTAGACTAGGAGGAATCGGCGCATGAGTACCGAAAACTATTCCACCTCAATTTTTTTATGCGATCCTCTTCAAATTGCCCTACTGATGATATAAAGGCATGTTGCCATGGGGCAACTCCGTGCCATATTGTTTAAACCGAAATTGTTTAAACAATTGCAAGGAATTGTTATTTTTCAACCGGACAAATTTTTTTTATATTCTTTATGGAAATACAAATTAAAAAGTTCCTAAGACTTTTCACGATAACTTTATCAAGATTGTTAAAGAGAGCAATGTTATTAATAATAAAATTGTCTACAATTTGTTTTGAACAATTTTTTTTTCTGGAATAAATTTTACAAAAGTTATTTAAGCATAAATCGGAACATGTAATTAAAATTACTTTTTTATTCAGTTTATATTACTTTTTTTTTATTAAAAAGAAAGTAATTACATTGAATACTTCTTCAAACGAAGGTTATAGATGTAGAAGTAAATTACTTTTTTTTTATTAAAACAGAAAGTAATTACATTGAATAGCTTCTTCAAACGAAGTATGAAATAATGAAACAAAATTTAAAATAAGTATTTATTATCAATATCATTTTTATATATTATATTTTACAGTCTCCTGGATCACAACCACATAGAAGTATGCAACTAATATTATTTTTTTACAGTAACAAGCTTTGGTTGCACAGGATTTCTCAATTACACAATTTTAAGATCAGTTGGAAATGGGCTTTTGTTTATAAATAAGGTAGCAAAGTACCATTCTCTAGTTTGTATCAAAATTCGTAAAATCTAATGTTTCATATTGGGATTCAATGCATTTTTCCAAATGTATGTTTGAGCAGAAGCTCTAAGTGCATGCAAATGCAAGGCATCTGATTGCACGGAATTTTCGATAAATTAATATTAGTGCCAAACAAGCGAGAAAAATACTTTTTCATCCGCCGTGTTACCTTTGTACCCAAAATATTTAAATACAATCTTTCTAAGCCTTTCAACTCCTTAGTACTTAAATCCAAGCCATTGCCAAGAGGGACTAAAGCATCACGATTTTCTTTTACTTTTATCATTTCTAAAGCTTTTTTTTGTGCCAATTTTACTAGTCGTATCACAACCCGTAAATGCGTGTAAAGCAGGTAAAATTTCACAAACCGGGTACAACGCATACTTGTGAGCGCGCGAAATTAATTAACAATAAAAAAACGGGTATAAACAATGAATTTTTTTTAAATATCTATTAAGAATATTATTAACTATTGTATAAAGAATTAAAAAAAATATTATTTATATTTTTTTTTATATATATTATATATATTTCATGGGTCAAAAATATCCAAATTTGAGATTTTTCGAACCTTTAAAAATTCATATCTCTAAAAATATTAACTTTATCGTGAAAAGTCATAGGACCTTTTTAATTTGTATTTCAATAAAGAATAACAATTCCTTGCAATTGTTTAAACAATTTCGGTTTAAACAATATGGCATGGGGTTGCCCCATGGCAACATGCATTTATATCATCAGTAGGGCAATTTGAAGAGGATCGCATAAAAAAATTGAGGTGGAATAGTTTTCGGTACTCATGCGCCGATTCCTCCTAGTCTATTTATGTTTATGACGAACCTTGACAGATTTGTTATTGAAACTTCTGAAAAACTCTAATGGCGGTTCGTTTCTGCATATCTGACAACTGAAAAATCCGTTGCCACTTTTATCACGTGACCTCAGATTTGACGGGAATTTGAAAAAAGTTGTCTGTGGTGCCGAAAAATGGGTCAAATTAACAAGATATCGAAAAAAATTATCGAGAAATCCAACGAAGACCCCATGAACCAGTACCATTTTATTCCTCTGCCCTTACTAAGAAACATTATACATTCTTGTTTTATCTGGAAACATCTTTAATAACCTAAATCACATAAGTTTGGGTCAGAACTAATCAAATATTTGTGGAATAGACATTTTGCGGGAGAATAATTATGAAAACACGATTTAGTCTTGTCACTAGGTGTAGTCATGCCCTGTATATTGATGCACATGAGCTTATTCAATATTCTCAACCCGTAAATAAAATTCAAACCAACTAATATTTGTAATTCAAACTCAAAAATACATTATTTATCCAGCTCATGATTGCTAAATTTAATATTGGTTACCTGAAAAGCAATTTTTAAAAACAACGCCCATTTCGAAATGTAGAACATTTAGAAATTTGCATAAGGAATTGTGCAGCACTGATCAACAGAACTATGTTGAAAAATGTTCACCGCGAAATGTTTTCCAGAACAATTCTATTGTAACGAACCTAGGCCGGACCTGTCGCCTCCCGCGTCGCCATCGACAGCGATGAGATCATCCCCGGAGATATTCGAGAACCATCCAGTCCCTCTTCCGCGTAATGCAACGGTCAATATTGGAAACAATTGGAACATGCCGTCGCCAACTGGAAGAATTCGAAACATCGAGAATGCTGTATCGGAGATAAATAGACAGCCCTCAAGAGGAGTAAACAGTCTGAACGAGCCCATACCATCGAGCAACAGTGGCGTAGTAATATAAATTAAGTTGTAGATTCAGTGTGAAATAAATTATTTAAAACCAAGTTAAGTTTATTTACGTTACAATTGGTGTCGGAAGTGAGATTTGAAAATAAACAAGTGATCGTGGAGTGGATAGTCAGAAAAATAAATTGATAGACCTTTTGTACGCCCAAAATAGACAGTGGCCCGGTTTTTGCGAAGTGGACAATTGTGCGTGGAATATAAACTGATACACTGTTCGCGTGAAACAGAAAATAGACAGTGGCCCGGTTTTCGCGAAGTGGACAATTGTGCGTGGGAATATAAACTGATACACTCTTCGCGTGAAACAGACAATAGACTGGTGGCCCGTGGAAAAGAATTCGCGAAGTGAATTTTTAACAAACTGATAAACTTTTTCGTGTGAAACAGACTGATACCTCGTCAATAGACTGGTGGCCCGTGGAAAAGAATTCGCGAAGTGAATTTTTAACAAACTGATTTTCTTTTTAAGGGGAACTGGAAACAACAGGTAAAAAAACAAGTACTCCAGGAAAGACTTGCAGAAGGACTTATACAAGAAGGTGAGGACCCCGAAACATTTTATTCGAAGTTCCTGGAGGTGATTTAAGTTTGGTAATGAATAAACTCGAAGAAACTACTAAATCCGTGAAAGAAGAACTGCAACAAAATTCTAGAAATCTGGAAGAGAAACTTCGGAAAATTCTAGAAATCTGGAAGAGAAACTTCAGGAAAATTCTATAAATCTGGGAAGGAAGCTTTCTAGAAATCTGGAAGAGAAGCTTCAAGAAAATTCTAGAAATCTGGAAGAGAAGCTTCTAGAAAATTCAAGAAGCCTGGAAGATAAGTTCCCGGAAAACACAGAAGGCCTAAAAGAGAATTGTGTGGTGTGGCTAATTTTCTAGAAGAAAGAATGGGAACCGTTGAGACAGAAAATGGACAAAATAAAGGAAACGATCAGTAAGCTGGAAAACAAATTAATAGTGCGTCCTCCACAGAGATGGTTAACGAAAATGCGATGCTGGACTTGAGTTTGAACGTGGATAAAGTTCAAGAGGGTATAAAAGATGTCAAGGTCATTTCAGAAATAGGGAAGCTTCCATGAAGCCTCCTCAGTTCGACGGAAAAACCCCATGGGCAAATTACCGCCGGCAGTTTGAAGCAGCGGCCAAAGCAAACGGATGGAATGCAGGGGAAAGAGCTGTAGCACTGACACTTGCATTACGTGGAGAAGCGACAAATATTCTACAAACTCTCACCGCCCAAGAACAGGAGGACTATGATCAGCTGATTAAACATCTAGAATTACGATATGGCCACGCCCATTTTGAAGCACGTATACCACTCCCAGTTGAAAAATCGCTGCCAAAAATCGGGCGAATCCTTACAAGAATTCGAAACTGACATTGCACGCTTGGTTCGTCTCGCATATCCAGCCACACCAGAAAATGTAATGGAGCGACTAGCGGTTCAAGCATTCCTGGATGGACTCCGTGACCAAGAAACCAGACAAGCGTTGACACTAGCCCGTCCAACACATCTCGTAGACGCACTGGCACGCGCTTTAGAATTCGAGGCAGCGAAACAATCTTGCAAAAGCCAGAGTAAAGTCCGAATGATTGAGGAAGACTCACAGGAGCCTGCTAATTTGGAAGCTGCCACAAGGGAAAGTGATTAAGAAGTGTTCCCTGAGAAGAGACAGATAAGATGCTGGAATTGTGGCAAAATTGGACATGTGCGTAGCAAATGTCCAACATTCAAAACACGACTCCGATGCAGGAAAACTAAAAAGGTCGACGAAAGGGGCAATCGTCGGCCTGTGTCCAGCAAGCCCTGGTTAACAACGCATATGTCGCTATCCTGCAACGACAGAACAGAGGTGTTTTCGTAGACGGTCTCATCAATAACGAGCTTGCACCATGCTGCTAGATACAGGTGCGACTAGGACAATTCTCGGACCTTCCTTTGCCAGAACACCGGAACGAATTGAACCGACAACTTGAAGCTACGCACAGCAACAGGGGAGCCAGCTACTGTATATGGCGAGCTACCGATTGAAATAATTTTGGGCAGCACTAAAGTGAAACATCAGGCACTTGTAGCGGACATCGAAGACGATGCAATCATCGGAATGGACATCATGAATTCCAGAGGGTGTGAATTGGATTTCAAAGACGGCGTCCTACGTGTCAACGGAGAAGAGCTGGTACTTCATGGGAGAAGTGAAGAGTTGATCCGTGTGCTGTTGGCTGAAGATGTAAGCGTACCGAGAGGGCTGAAACCATTCTGGAGGCTCGCCTGGACGGGAGTGCGAGCAGTGGAGACGTGGTGATGTTCGAGCCCAAACTTCATGATGAGAAAATTGGACGAGATTGCACTAGGGAAGACCTTGTTGCGTGCTGACAAATTGTGCCGGTAAGGTCATGAATGTCAATTATTTCCCAGTGACCTTGAAGAAAGGAACAATTTTGGGGCACTGCTCGTCAGTTTCATCCGTGATCCGGGGCGTACGAGGTACGATTAGCCAACCCAACAACTTGCCCACAGAACTAGAGAAATTAGTTGCCATCTCTTCCAAAGACATAAAACCAGCTCAACAGCCCAAACTAAGAGATTTAGTCAAAAGTACCAAGACATCTTCGATACCGGACAAGGAAAAGGGGTCGAACTAATGTGGTCCAGCACAAGATTGATACTGGGGGTGCCGACCGATCCGGCAATCAGCAAGAAGACTTCCTTTTGCCAAGAAGGCAGAGGCTGACAAAATAGTCAGCGATATGGGAAAAGAAGGAGTTATCGAACCGTCTGACAGTCCCTGGTCCTTCCAGTCGTACTGGTGAAGAAAAGGATGGATCGACACGCTTTTGTGACTATCGCCAACTTAATAATGTCACGAAGAAGGACAGTTACCCTCTCCCGAGAATAGATGACACCCTAGACACGTTGGCTGGTTCCACGATTTTCTCGACCCTTGATCTGAAAGAGTGGATACTGGCAAGTAGAACTCGCTCAGGAAGATCGAGAAAAGACTGCTTTACCATCGGCTCAGGATTGTGGCAGTTCACCGTTTGCCATTCGGGCTCTGTAATGCCCCGCCACATTCGAAAGATTGATGGAGACAGTGCTGAAGGGACTCTCATGGAACACGTGTCTAGTGTATCTCGACGACATAATTGTGGTCGGCAGATCGTTCGAGGACCACGTGAAAAACTTGGAGGAAGTATTCCTGCGACTGAGGAACTCCGGATTGAAGCTGAGCCCCAAATGCCATCTGTTCCAAAAAGTACGATACCTCGGCCACGTTGTCTCTGGGGAAGGAGTAGCTGGATGACCAGAAGATCAAAGCTGTTAAGATTGGCCCATCCCAAAAGACATTCACCAACTTCGAAGTTTCCTTGGTTTATGCACATACTATCGCCGATATGCTGGGATTCGCCAACATCGCTAAACCACTGACCAGGCTCACGGAAGGCCAAACAAAGTTCCAGTGGTCCGAAGAATGTCAAGATTCATTCAGGAAGCTGAAAGGAGCTTTGATCAACGCACCTATACTGAGCTATCCCCACCCAAAGGGAAATTCATTTTGGATACGGACGCCAGCAACGTGGGACTTGGAGCTGTCTATCTCAGATCCAGGAGGGACAGGAGAAGGTCATTGGTTATTTCAGCAAGACGCAGCAAACCAGAGCGCAATTACTGTGTCACCAGGCGAGAGCTGTTAGCTGTTGTAAAGGAGTGGAACACTTCTACAAGTACGTGTATGGAAGAAGATTCCTGTTGAGAACTGACCATGCAGCTCTCAAATGGCTCTTACAGTTCAAAAATCCTGAGGGTCAAGTAGCACGTTGGATCGAGAGACTCCAAGAATTCGATTTCGAGATCGAACATCGAGCCGGAACTAGCCATAAGAATGCAGATGCCTTGTCGCGAAGACCATGTCCAGATGATTGCTCACATTGCCGACGAGCAGAAGAGAAAAAAGCAACACTTTGTAGAACCGCGGCAATGGATGACAACTGGAATGACAGCAAGATCCAGAAAGACCAAGAGAGAGACCCCGACCTTGGCTTAGTCGTCAGCTGGAAGAAGGGCAATCGAAGACCATCATGGCAGGAAGTCGCAGGTTACTCGCCGGCTGTTAAGTCCTATTGGGCACAATGGAACTCTCTTATTCTGGACAATGGGATCCTGAAACGTGTGTTGAAGGCCGATATTGGTGGGGAAGACACACGCCAAATAATTGTTCCCAGGAACAGAAAGAGGAAGTGCTGCGGGAAATCCATGATGGAGTCGCCGGAGGACATCTGGGGGTGACGAAGACCCTGCAGAAAGTGAGGCAACGGTTTTACTGGGCCAATTGTCAAGCTGACGTCCAGGACTGGTGCAGGAAGTGCGCTGTATGCGCTGCTAGCAATGGACCTCGAATACGACCCAAGGCCCCGATGCGTCAGTACAACGTAGGCAGCCCGTTCGAGAGAATCGCCATTGACATCGCCGGCCCGTTTCCCGTATCCGACCACGGGAATAAATACATCCTTGTGGCAATGGACTACTTCAGTAAGTGGGCGGAAGCCTATGCCCTGCCCAACCAGGAAGCCATCACCGTCGCCGACGTCTTGGTGAAAGAGTGGATATGTCGATTCGGTATTCCAATGGAGCTGCACTCGGATCAAGGCAGAAATTTCGAATCCAACCTTTTCCAAGAAATATGTCTACGCTGAACATCCGCAAGACAAGAACCACGGCCCGTCATCCGCAGTCCGATGGAATGGTGGAACGGATGAACAGGACGATCAACCGCCACTTGTCCAAGGTTGTCTCTGACCATCGATCCGCAGTACACGAGTCAACCGGTCAAACTCCTGCTAGTATTATAATGGGCCGAGAACTGCGACTGCCTTGTGACCTGAAGTTTGGGATACCGCCAGGACAAGACACTCGGGAGAGGACTACGTCAGCAAACTTCGGCAGAGAATGGACGACATCCACGAACGAGTCCGGTTGAACATCCAGAGTGCCAGCGATAAAATGAAGAAGACCTATGACATCAAGGCCGACGCTGGAGGATTTAAGGTTGATGACCTGGTTTGGCTGTACAACCCCAAACGTCGTCGTGGACTATCACCAAAGTTGCGGAACTCGTGGGAAGGCCCGTATAAGATCGTGAAAAGGATAAACGACCTTGTGTACCGAATCCATAAGCCACCCCGAGGGAAACCAAGGGTCGTCCATTTCAACAGGTTGGCCCTTACGCTGGAAACCATGACCAAGTTCGCACCCTCAAGCCACCGGGGGATGATCAGACGTTCGAGAAGTTTATGTCCTTGTATTCAAACGGGCAGAAAGTTCTACATGGGGTTACTAGAGAGGAGTCACGAGACCTTTCGAGGTGCCTGCTGACTACGCACTAGCGCACTGTGTGGCAGAAGATCTTCGAATGTCCAGGGGCATCGCCGTAGTGTTCTCCAAGAAATTTGGTCAACTCCAAACACTGCGGGAGCAGAATCCAGAAGTTGGTGGGGTGCTACAGTTGAAGAAAGGCCAGAGAAACATCTACTACCTAGTCACCAAGAGGCATTCCCAAGATAAACCGTCTGATGAAGATGTCTGGAAGAGTCTCACCAAACTAAGAGATACTATGGTGGACCAGAATCTGGTGGATCTAGCAATTCCAAAATTATCCTGTGGTATTGATGGGTTGGACTGGAGAGTCATAAGAAGTATGCTGGAGGCGATATTCAGATCCAGCGGCGTCAAGATTTTGGTTTGCTGTAACCCTCTTCCACGACCGATCATGAAGACCGTGGAGTGTTACTTCCATCGAACTTCACGGTGCAGATATGGGGAGTCATGCAGATATCGTCACACTCCAAAGATGAAATTTCGGGACGAAATGTCTTTAAGAAGGGGGCAATGTAACGAACCTAGGCCGGACCTGTCGCCTCCCGCGTCGCCATCGACAGCGATGAGATCATCCCCGGAGATATTCGAGAACCATCCAGTCCCTCTTCCGCGTAATGCAACGGTCAATATTGGAAACAATTGGAACATGCCGTCGCCAACTGGAAGAATTCGAAACATCGAGAATGCTGTATCGGAGATAAATAGACAGCCCTCAAGAGGGAGTAAACAGTCTGAACGAGCCCATACCATCGAGCTATACAGTGGCGTAGTAATATAAATTAAGTTGTAGATTCAGTGTGAAATAAATTATTTAAACCAAGTTAAGTTTATTTACGTTACACTATGTATGAACTCAGGAATTGTCAACGATAGGCAATATGGCTTCCGCCATCAGAGATCAACTGGTGACCTGCTCGCTTACGTCTCACATATATGGCAGCTATCTATTGAAAAGTATGGAGAAACTTTAGCTGTGGCATTAGATATCTCCAAGGCGTTCGATCGAGTTTGGCACCAAGGACTCCTCGCCAAGCTTCCGTCTTATGGCTTGCCCCCTCAGCTGTGTTCTCTGCTTGCTAGTTTTCTCTCAAACAGGTCTCTCCATGTAGTGGTCGATGGAGTTTCATCTGACACTCTACTCATAAATGCTGGTGTTCCGCAAGGATCCATTCTCGCACCAACACTATTTCTACTTCACATCAACGACCTGTTGAAAGCAACTTCATGTCCAGTACACAGCTTTGCCGATGATAGTACCCTCCATACCGCTTTCTCTTCCAGGGCCCCTATATCTGCCCGTGAAACCAGAAATGAACGAGGAAGAAATGTTAATAATATAAATATGGACTTAGCAACAATTCTCGAATGGGGATCTAATAACTTGGTAGAATTCAATGCAAACAAAACACAAGCATGTCTTTTCTCTAGAAAAGCCGATCTCACTGTGCCTAACATAACTTTGTCAGGAGTAACCATACCACTGAAGTCATCCATATCGATGCTTGGTATTACTATCAGCAATAACCTTTCCTGGGAAAATCACGTGAGGTCCATCCCAAAAACTTGGTTTTCTGTTTTGTGCCAAGAGCTATTTCACCCCCAGTCAGCTGCTTATGATCTATAAGGCACAGATCCGACCTGTCCTGGAATACTGTTCCCATATTTGGAGTGCGGCACCTAAACATATCCTGAGGCTATTGGATTCGGTCCAAAAAAGGGCAATTCGTCTCGTCGGTGATGCCTCGCTTACAAACTCGCTCACTTGTCTGGAACACCGTAGAAAAGTTGGCGATTTGTCTCTATTTTATAGATATTTTCATGGGTGATGCTCTTCTGAAATATCAACAATCGTTCCTGCTTTGGCAGTCTCTTCGAGACTAACCCGTCAAGTTCAGTCATCACACCCCTTCGTGGTCACTTTGGAGACCTGCAGAACATCACTTTCCAAAGACTCGTTCATCCAACGAACAGCGAGGCTTTGCAACTCATTGCCTAGGAAGGTGTTCCCCGAGGCATACAACCTCCAGAAATTTAAGAAGAACACCAACTCCTACCTTCTTTCCCTTGGTTCCCACGATGTTCTCTGAACATTACAGGATATCCCTTTTCGTGGGAACCAAAACATAAGAAAAAAAAAAAAACGAACCGCCATTAGCGTTTTTCAGAAATTTCAATAACAAATTTGTTTCCCATATGTAGCCAACTTAATGACGGACACTGTATATACAGTGTGACCCATTTAAAATGGAACCACATCTGTAGAATACGCATTTTTCAGTCATTCTCAAATTTTCATAATTTTAGTTTCATTTCCAAGGCACTCTTTGGTTTTTATCTTTGTCAAAAACAGCAAAAGTTTATTAGACAATTTTTGTTTTCGAATTTGTCTACACCACTGGATTCGTAGTCGTTATAAATGAAAACCATCAAAATTTCATAAAAAAATATTGGTTAACAACGAAGTTACAAAAACTTTAATTTTGGAAACAAAGTATTTGATTATAATTTTTATTTAGATTATAGACATATTTGAAATCTGGCAACACTGCCGATACAAAGTAGAACACCAGTGGATTTGTACAGCGAAAATCCGAAGTCAATAGCTCATTCCGTTCTACAGTTATAACTCCTGAAAGTATGGTGAGCGATTTGTGGTGTACTAAATCACAGCCTACTATTGATTTAGTACAATACCTATGCCCAATGTATTAGTTCAGCTTTCCTCAAATTATTGATTGATACCTTCTCTAAAAGCTTGTTTCAGTTGAGTTTAGCAGAATAAAAAAGGAACTTTTTTTTGTCCCTTTCTGTTTTATTATTGAATAAATAATTTTGATACTTTAAAACTTGATTCGGTTCATTTCGTTTTTATCGGCTATTGAAAACTGCATAACTTGAAAATGAATTTTCAATTTTCTGTTATTTTCGAAAACACTTATAACTTAAACTTGAATAAATGATTTTAAGGGAATATAATTCACAAATCCAGTGGCGTAGTTAGATTTTTATTACAAAATCGCTTCCACCAGAAATCGCTCACATTACCATACTTTCAGGAGTTATAACTGTAGAACGGAATGAGCTATTGACTTCGGATATTCGCTGTACATATTCACTGGTGTTCTACTTTGTATCGGCAGTGTTGCCAGATTTTAAATATGACTATAATCTAAATGAAAATTAATATCAAATACTTTGTTTCCAAAATTAAAGTTGTTGTAACTTCGTTGTTAACTAATATTTTTTATGAAATTTCCATGGTTCTCATTCATAACGACTACGAATCCAGTGGTGTAGTCAAATTTCGAAACAAAAATTGCCTAATAAACTTGTGCCTTGGAAAGAAAACTAAAGTTATGAAAATTTGGGTCAAGATACAGTTTTTGATGCTTAATTTTCAAAAAAAAATATTTTGAGAATGACTGAAAAATGCGTATTTTACAGGGGTGGTTCCATTTTAAATGGGTCACACTGTATATATATATATGTATATATATATATATATATATATATATATATATATATATATATATATATGTGTATATATATATATATATATATATACATATACAGGGTGTTACCATATAAGTGCGAAAGTTTTCAGGAGGTGATTCCTTTTATAGTGGTGAAAGATGCAACCCCTATTCCATTTTTTACCAGAACTTTATAAAAAAACAAAAATTCTCTATTTAAAAATATGAGTTGAAAAAAACGATTAATTGCAATCTTTTTTGACTCTTGTGTTGTGTCCGTAAAAGCAATAGTTTTCTAATAAAAAAAATACAACATTGTGCATGAACGGATCTTCTGTAAATGGAATCCAAAAGAAGGTGGCTATCACGTTTTGTTTGCACAATTTGTGACTTCAATCGTAGTATTTTATTCCGCTTGTTTTAACGTTTAATGTAGGCATGTACCAGTACCATGTTTTGTTTTAATATGTAGAATATGGAATTGAAAATACAAACAAAACAAAATTATGTGTATTACACAACAAGATCGAACGGAACGGAGTTATAAAAACTGCTCGAAATGTTGTATTTTATTTTTTTATTAGGAAACTATTGCTTTTACGGACACAACACATGAGTTAAAAAAGTTTTGCAATGAATCCTTCTTCTTTGCACATATTTTTAAATTGAGAAATTTTGTTTCGTTAAAAAGTTCTGATAAGTAAATAATAGTTTAAAAAAACTAAAAAACACGCTTTTATAGAAAACCAGACTAAAAAAATAGAAAATAATAAAAAAAAAAATATTTAAAAAAAAAGCGTGGGGTGCATGGTATCGCCTGCCCTAGGTGTGTAATGTACTATATAATCATTGATACCATGCACCCCACGCTTTTTTTTAAATTTTTTTTTTTCTTATTTTCTATTTTTTTAGTCTGGTTTTCTATGAAAGCGTGTTTTTTAGTTTTTTTAAACTATCATTTATTTCCTACTTTTTAGTGTGGTTTATTTATAAAAGCGTGTTTTTTTTGTTTTTTTAAACTATCACTTTCATTATTTTTTTGTGAATTAAAAAGTGGAATAATCTTATCGAATTAGGTAATCATAATCTCCGACCCCACATACCAATTTTGAATAGAATCAGACCATATTCACAAAACTAGCTGCCATCTTGAATTTTTCAATTTTTACAAAAGAATCATAATATTCGACCTCAAAAACCCCCACACACCAATTTTGAATGGAATCAGACCATAATCACAAAACTCGTCCACCATTTTGGAGCCGCCATTTCGAATTTTTCAATTTTGACAGAAGAATCATAATCTCCGGCCACAAAAACCCTTGGATACCAATTTTGAAGCGAATCGAGCCATAATCACAAAATTCGTACGCCATATTGGAGCCGCCATTTTGTTTTTTCTTCACACAAAAATTTCTTAATACATTGTCTCCGGAATTATATACACCTGCCAAATTTCAAATCATTCGGACGTCTGGAAGTGGGTCAAAATCGCGCCCAAAGGAGTCGGTTACAAACAAACAAACAAACATACAAGTGAAGCTAATATAAAGCGTGTAAAAATGGAATAGGAGTTGCATGTTTCACCCCTTTAAAAAATCACAACTAAATTAAAAAAATGCCCACAAAATGCCATTTCTTCAATTCTTCGGTAATTTCAAGAAAAAAAAATGTTTTTCTCATTTTTGGAAGCGTGTAACTTTTCAAGGAAAGGCCTAAAAACTTTAATTTTCGACTAAGAATCACAGCCTAAAAACTTTCGCATTTATTTGGTAACACCCTGTATATGCATGTGCAATGCAAAAAATATAGATGTGACATCTATAATTTGCGGATGAGAAATTATTCCAAATCCCGGTAAAATTAAAATGTAAACTTCAGGATGTCCAAAAAATCAAAATAAGTGTTGGTGTTGGAAATTTCGTGCAAAATTGATAGGTCAACAACAGATGTGCATTCAGAGTAAGGCAAACAAATAACAAAAGAAAGAGAGATTTGTTTCAATTCCAAGAAAAGCACCACTCGCATACAGCTGTTTCATGGTGGCAAACCTCTCAGATAATCTGTGTCTTCCGGCAAAACACAAAAATGGGCAATGCAAAAATTATAGATGTGACATCTATAATTTGCGGAGTGAAGCTCAGACCTGGTGAAGTGGAATTCAACGGCAGGAAATTTTCGTGCAAATTTGCTATTGCTTTCAGATATGAAGTTGGTTTTACCAAGAAAAATTATTGATTCCACTAAAATAATAATTTTTTTATTCTTGTCTTTTCGAGCTTTAACCGGTGTGTTTCTAGTATTCTTGAAATCAGTAATTAATTTACATTCGCGTTTCCTAATTACCTCCCAATATGAACTTTTGCCCTTTCCGCGAATTTCAATTTCCTCTGAATGCAATCAATTCTGTGATGTGAAGCAAAACCTCGCAAGATGGAACACATTCCGCTTTTATCCATACTTTGCATGTACGATTCGTGAAATAAAATATTTCGCCGGACGAGAACCGTTAAAATGATTACCTGTTAATGACTTTATCGTTGCCGAAGTCCGTTAGGTCGATGAAACCTTCTACAGCATGGCTGAGCACCAAGTCTCTGGTTGAAAGAGAATGTTTCATGCCTCGGCGACGGCGGAAAGCGTCAACGCTATTCTGAAAAAAAAACAGATGTTCCATAAACGGGATTCGAATGAGTCCAAAGTATGAATGCCAGTGGACTGAAAAATGTATCAAAAACTGGGAATCCATAAACGCATATAGCATGGGGTGGCGGTTGAAACTGTGACTTTGCTTTGAGGTTCCCCCTAAATTTGTTCAGGGTTATCAAAGTACCAAATTGGCGATTGTTCTTCAAATAGGTCTTCGTCGATAATCAACGGATTTTGATTTTCCCAAATTCTATTCGTTTCTTTTATCTATCACCACCACACCGCGAGACATAAAAAAATTCGGAAGATTCTTAGCCTAGTCTGTAGAGAAATAATTTATTACAGTTATCTTAAGGTTTAAGGTGATTAGTACATGATAATACATAAAAACTAACAGCCAGTTTTGCCCATTTTTATAAACAACGATCAAAGTCGGAAATTTCAGTTTTCGGGTCGTAGAATTTTCCTCTTACGTTTAAGAGAAAAGTTGTATTGGTAAAAGATGTATGTATTAAAAAGACCTTTAATGTTTAATGCTTTGAAATTGATAAATAAATACTCGTGATAATGGCGAGGAAGCCTCTATTTTGCACTATTTTAGAAATGTTTATAACTTTTGCAATAATTGTGATAAGAGACGTATAATCTTGGTTAGGAGGGCATTATGGGTCTTTATAAGTGTGGCAAATTGCAGCTAGATCGGTTTAATAGTTTATGAAAAATTGCATATGTTTATCCGAAATACTGTTTATTTAAACAATCGTCATACGCAACATAATGGATCTACAGATTAACCTAAGTTGAAAAAATATGTTATTTGTTAAAACAATTGTTAAAAAGTCCGTGTTTTTTGCTTGTAAACAAGTGGAATAACTTTATTATTTTTTATGATAAAGGCTTATAATTAGGCTCATTGAGAAGCTGGTTAAAAGCCAAGATAGAAACTTTTTATCTTTATCATATTTCTGTTTTTTTTTTCATTTGGGTATGTTACATAGAGATGATATATCATAAATGGATAAATATGAGTAGACTCTCGAAAACCATATTGGTTGGGGGAAAGGATCTTATATTTGGTGATAAAAAACCGATATTCTCACTTTTACTATAGTTTCAAGTATTTTTCCAAGTCTGCAATAAGAGACAGAAAGTCTGTGACATATCGATGTCCAGCTATTTCATCAAAAATGATAAACGTCTCATTCCTCAAGACTGCTGACTGCAAATACCTATACAATAGGTGTATGTTGGTCAAATATCCATAAAAAAACAACTACTTCCCTGGCTAATGCCTCCATATCGCAACGAACATTTGCAAAGTACCTTGTAGGACTTTGCACGTTTATCCATCGGATGTTATTCAACGTCCGTCGAGGCATTAGCCAGGGAAGTAGTTGTTCTTTTATGGATATTCGACCAACATACACCTATTGTATAGGTATTTGTAGTCAGCAGTCTTGAGGAATAGAAGAGGTTTTTCATTTTCGATATTATTCCAAGTTTATAAATCAGTGATATAGGTCTATAATTGTTACAATCCAGTACGTCGCCATTTTTCTACACTGGTTTGATTATTGAAATTTTGAGCTGGGATGTCCAGTAACCTTGACTTAAGGTAGTTGTCATGCTACAAACAGTGTAAAAAATTAGGCTCGTTTGTAGCGCGACGCGATACATGTTCAAACGCTGAATTAGAGGGATCTTTTTTAAGGGAACTGTACACTCAGAAAGGCAACTAGCATGCGTGACACAGCAAATAGGCCATGACTGGACTGTTGGCAACGTCGCAATCCAACGATCGCTCGCATCTAGTTGTTCAAGATACAGTGCAGTTTGCTCTAAAAACATTGGCGAGGTGTCGTTATTGAAAATAAGAATAAAATTGAAATTGAAACGTAGTCATACATATGCTCAAAGATACAATTCTGATAAGAAAAAAGAAGACTGTTGCTAATCAAATGAAAAAAAGTTGCGCAGAGTTGATTTGGCCAAAAAAAGAGAAATGTTGAAAAAATCGAAGGAAAAGTCAGACGCTGGAATTAACGAATTAAGAGCATAATCACTATTATAAAAAAACATCGAATCAATATTAATAAATTATTCCATAGTTTATTTTGATTCAGAAACATCTGGATTGTGCATGACTGATGACCTTTTACAAATCGCTGCCAAATGAGAAAATATATGTATATATATATATATATATATATATATATATATATATATATATATATATATATATATATATATATATATTTATATATATATATATATATATTTTATATATATATATATATATATATGTGTTAGCTTGTGGCGACAAAAATTACGGGATGTAGTACAATTTCTGGTTAATTAAATATGAATGATGTACAAGTCGATTCTCTAAATTTAGTAGATTGTTTGTTAGCATTCAAAGAACTTTTAAATTTATCTGCAACTCCAAATTCACACGTTGTGCATAATGCGAGATTCGATAAGATTACTAAGAGCAATCATTAATAATAATTTAATAGAAGACTTTACCATGATAACAGAATTTGTGGATAGCTTAATTATTTTTATAAAAACGTTGCCAGATTGAAAAGGGCCAGGAATGTTCGAGCTATCAAAATTAGCCAAAGGATTCAATACCAAACGAAACATCAGATAATTTCCACGAAGCGATGTATGATGTACACATTTTGTAAAAATTAGTTCGCTTCTTTGGTAAAGAGTCAGAATTATCAACATACATGAAATCATATAAAGAATGTATTTGAGAGCGACCTAAGAGCGAAAGAATATTTTGTAATTTACCTAATTTAAGTGCCTTAAAAAATGTTAAAAAAAAAATTATAACTACGATTTTTGAAAAAAGTAACCAGAAGGAGAAGAAGCCGTGATTAATCACCTAACTGAAAAAATGGAGAATAGAAAACATAGAGTTACTAAAAATAGGAAAGCATCAACTAAAATCATAAGTGATTTAAAAATAAATGTATAGTCAATCAAGTGATTATTTAATATAAAATTACATTCATTGCTGTTTATATTTTTTGTAGATTTATACGTTATATTTTATTAGCCTGTTAGAAATCTGAATCATTTTTGTTTACGTTTAAAAATATTCGAATTATGTTATACGTACATGTGTATAAACAAAATGAAGTTTATGCACTGTTGTTTGCCGTTACTCGCTAAAACTACATTTTATTTCATATCTATTCCTATTGTAATATGTTTAAAATGCATCAGTACATATTAACCAATTATTCACAAATATGTGCATTCCAAAACACAGTTCAATTCAAAACAGCAAGACCCTCGCGCCCTCGCTTATTTGAATCACGAGCGCTCGCTTGAGGCGTTGCCACGATTCTCAGCCTTTCCTCTCTTGCACTTCTCATACTCAATAATTTAGAAACTTCTTATGGCAATAACTAAATAACTGTATGGCTACGCATGTTTAATTCTTTCTATAAAATTTGTTACTTACCTTTCAATAATATACTAGTTTTTCAAAAGGATCTGAATGGAGGGTTTTTAGTTATGCCTTAAAATGTGGGTCTGCGGTAGCTCACTATAGGGATAACGTGTTAAACGTCTCGCTTTCGGTATTGTAAATGATCCCAAAAATGTAATGTGCTACAGGTAATAATATTAACTAAAAGTGGTATGAATATAAACGAAATCTGATTGGAAGTGGATTTCACGACAACTACCTTAACATTATGTTAAATAAGTATGAGGTTTTGAGATAACATGTACAATGCATTTGAGGGATTTAGCACTTATACCATCAAATCCGGGAGCCTTATTATTCTTCAAATTCGAAATCAAAATTTCTACTTCGTTCTCAGAGGTTTCTTCAAGGAACAATGAGTTTGGTACTCGTTTATCATTTATCACTCTATATTCTTAATGTTTCCCGCTAATTTTGTATCGATCTCGGTGGAGTGTTTGACGAAAATATTTGATATTTCTCCAGTTTTTTATTTGGGTTATCTCGCATTTCTCATTTTTGTTTGACCATGCCTCTTTTGCCGTTTCCCACATTTTTTTACTCTAGTTTATATTGATTTTTTCTTGAAATATATTTTTTTCCGTTATGCCGTTCAATTTATTTCTGTATACATTAAGAGTTGAATTCTTTACATATTTTCAATGAAGACCTTATTTTATGATTGAATTGATAAGTGTACAATTGATTCAATATGTATGAAGTTCCCTTTAAAGTGAAGACGGTATAGTTCAACCATTTTCAATTGCAGAAGTTGTTTCTATAGGGAGCAAATCAAAAACTCACTTCGCTAACACGAGCGTATATGCGAAGAAACAGAACGAAAAATAATGTGTATAGTTATTCTAATCCCAATTGGAACGGCAATAAAAATAAGAGCACTACGAGGAGTGCTCATATGCACTGACCGGCAAATGGGAAATTTATATACTACCAGTGTTTATACTTCCAAAGCGTTCCTGGTACGATCATAAAAAAGTTCTGCCGTGTGGCCCTAGTTGCCCAGATTATTAGTAAAGGCGCTATCAAATGAATTTAAGGAATAAATGCTCGGCTAGCTGGATTGGACACCTGTTATCTGAATGCGCATGGTTTCCCCAGTTCACCATATTCCTTAATCAGTGCCGTGTGTTGGTGAGGTTAGGAATTATCCATTGAAAATAATTTTATCAATAATAAACAAATAATAAAATTCAGTTGAGATAACATGTGTCTACTTTTACATGGGGTGATCAATTGCTATGATTGTAAAAATACCACTGAAAAATAATAAACCGACGCCTATGTCAAGGCGGCAACCGCAAAGAGAATTCCTTCTCGAAACTTTTTATGTCGGTCCAATTGGGATCAGAAATACTATACTACTCGTAAACATTCTCCGTCGGCAGAGGGAAGATCGAAAGGTGATCAAAAGAGCTGATAGTCAACGTGGGTTTGAGTGACAACTGTCTAATTCTTCAGCAGCCAATTAAAACGGACTGCAAACCAATGGTAATGCTTGTAGGTGTGTCTATACGTTGAGACTGATAAATCACCAGGTATATACGTGTTTCAGGATGCCTGAATACATGAAAGCCAGTAGCGTCTCTGGTCTGGGATAGAAATAGGTTTTAAAATATTATATATGTAGTTGTGATGTGTTTTGTTGAAAAATTTGCCTTTTTTTCGACAATGGGAAAATGAAATTATGATGATCCGATTGCCTATTTATACATACTTCCTCGTTTATGGCATATTTTTTCATTTCAACATATTTTTAAAATATATAAATATCTAAATAAAATTAGTTATCTCCGCCTCTGCTGGTCAAAGGAGTAGGAAACTTGTTTTTTATGCTTCTGCAATTGATAATGGATACATTTTTTTTATACTCTCGCAAGAGCGCCGTGGTCAGGTGGTGGGGAGAGAAGCCTAAGCTCGGTTTTCACGCGGCGAGGTTCTGATATAGAAACTTCAGATTGGATGGCGCACCAAAATTTAACGTTATCTCGGCTCCTAGACAACTAACAACCTCGACGAAACTTCAACAACTGGCAAATTTGTATTCTGCTAGAAAATTGGGAAATGTACATGTTTCATTAACCATACTTTATTCACAGCGTAAATGCTAAAATACTGTAATATATCTTTTGAAAATAGGTTGTTTGTTTACAACAAAATTTAATTTTTGAAAAACAGATATTTTCCCAACTCCATGAATTGCAATTGAGGGTCATTTTATAGTACTTTATTTATTATTAGATATTTCATGACAATATTATTTCGATTCAACTTTTAATAAATGAAGATGGATATAAAACTCATTCCGAACATTTGAATATATTCCTTACAATTATTCTTTTGTTTCCGAATGTTATAAACAGCAAAAATATAGCTGTAGAAGAAAAACTACTCGGTCGCTCTGAGTTGCAGATAGTTATCAATATTGATCTGTTCTTTCAACAATTCCAAATCATTACAGACTCGTTCAAGTCACTCATACACTCTGAATAATTTAATCTAAAAAACATGTGAATAAAACAATGTACAGTTGTGTGCATAAAAAAGTCGTACAAGGTTTGTATGGTGTAAACCTGCCTATGGTGTTGCAGATTTCATAAAAAAGCAGTACACGTACACATTTGACAAAAATAGTTTCAATTCAGACACTACTTGTCAAAGTCGATAAGAAGTTTAATTAAGATTGACAAGCCTGACTCACAATAGCCTATAACTGCTGTACGATTTTTTTATCTGTACATTGACCGGCAGAAAGTACATATGGGAAATTCTTTTATTAATAAATTTTGACAAATATCGATACGTGCAATCGCTTCTGCATCAGAAGAAACCCCAAAAGACGTTGCACCGTGCCGTTCGTCTTTTCGTGTTTGGCGGGAAATTTAAAAAACACACTTATTTGAAAAAATATCGAAAAATGTTATTCAGAAAAGTTGTTCAGAACAACATTTTATAGCTAGTACAAATTTTGATAAATACATTTCTGACATAGAAGCTCATCAATAAAGCAACAGTAATATTTTAAATAATATTTTGTAAAGATTCGAAGCTATTTCTATTTTATTTGGAGAAAATTTTAAATCTGTGAATTTGCCATGTTTCAGCTGCTTCATAAGAGGTCACTGAAATATCTTCAGGACATTATAATCCCGATACTGTTTATTATTAATAAAGGATCATGTATCTACACAATTTTAATTTGATTTTTTATTAGACAAAAATTTATTTAATTTTTGACATAACAAGACTAACAAATTTTAAACTTATAATAAAATTAGAACTGAAATAATTATAAACCAAACAATTTAATACATACTCGAAACTTTGTAATTTTCCATTTTCGACATGTCTACCCTGACCTTAAATACATGTAGTTGTTCGGGATTTCATTTCTCTGGACACATTTCGCAGCATTTATGGTCTAATGTTATTAATACATTGTCGTGTTACTTCTTCTAAATGGTCGATATTATGAAATGGCCGATGTTTATAAACCTTACTTCCAAGGCCCGCATATATATATATATATATATATATATATAATAATATATATATATATATATATATATATATATATATATATATATTCATTCAGTTCGGTTTTCGGACCTCAAATAGCACAAACGATGCAATGTTTGCCCTTCTTGATGAACTCTACCTTCAATTGAACAATGGTCAAGTTGCAGCAACAGTATTCTGCGACTTGTCGAAGGCATTCGATTGCGTAAATCACAAAATTCTACTGCAAAAACTCGAAATTTATGGGATTAGGGGGAACATTTTAAAATGGTTCGAATCGTACCTATCTGGTCGGGTACAGATGGTAACTTTCAATAGTAGTAAGTCTGTTGGAATGGAAGTAAAATGCGGAGTCCCTCAAGGGTCTGTGCTCGGCCCATTACTCTTTTTAATATATATAAACGATTTGGCCGACATATCAATTCAGGGAAAGTTCACTATTTTTGCGGATGATACGTCTATACTGTGGCATAATAACAACATGCTTACTTTACAAAACAATATAGAAAATGATCTAAAAGTAGTCAAAAGCTGGTGTGATGCAAATCTATTAACTTTCAATGTCTCGAAAACAAATCTCCTAACATTTAAATGTAATATAGACCAAGTCTCTCTAAATGGACAAATTGTTAACTCAAAGCAAGAGAATAAATTTTTAGGACTATATATTGATAACAGATTAAAATTTGAAAATCACATTAACAGATTATGCAAAAAACTGTCCTCAAGTTGCTATGCGATAAGAGCGGTTTCCAAGACTCTCGACATTCAGTCAGCAAGAAATACATACTTTGCACTGTGTGAGTCTCACTTGCGTTATGGAATATGTTTTGGGGTGCAAGCTCCGAGTATTTAACAAATGCTGTATTTAAAATACAAAAAAGGGCTCTCAGACTTGTATCTCAAGCAGGAGTGCGAGATTCGTGTAGACCGCTTTTTATATCACAAGGAATTTTGCCATTAGCCTGCCTTTTCATTCTGGAAACTGTCAGCTTGCTGCACAAAAAACACAAGGATACCATTATGTCAGAGTCCAACCACGTGACTCGCCTTTCGCATAATATCACTCTTCCTATCCCCTCGACAACACAAATTAAAAACTCTATTCATTACAATGGAAAGAAGCTATTCAATCACCTTCCTCTTTCCATCAGAAAAATAAATGGAAACGAAAAGTTTCGTAAAGAGGTGAAAGTGCTTCTGCTTCGGAAGGCCTATTAAAATTTAAACGAATTCCTCACTGACAGCTTCACAGCTTATTCATAAATTTTCCTTGAATTTTCTTGATTTTTAGGGTATTTCATTGCATTATATTGTATTTATTGCCTTTAAAATCTATTTTGTGGTTCTGCTTTGCAGATTTCATATGTATATATGTTATTTTATACTATGATTTAAATGTAGCCTTAAGTAGCTCTTTCGACTGGACTTATGTTCTCTGAAAATAAATAATTTCTTTTTTATATATAAAACGCATGTATTGTTTTTGCATTTTGTTTTTAAATTGTTGTTTTTAAATTTTATAATGTGATGAGTTAGTACTACCTTGTTTGTTTGTATGTATCTTGTGCTATGTCTTAGTTTTAGGTGAGCTTTGTCGACACAATTAATGTTCTATGACAATAAAGCATTTCTGATTCTGATTCTGATTCTGATTCTGATATATATATATATATATATATAAATAATTCCAAGGGCGTCAAATCTGGGGATCTTTCAGGCCACGGGTTTTCTGAATATCGTCCTATCCATTTATGACGAAAGTGTTCGTTGAGCCACGCTCTGACTTCAAGGGTACTATGTATTGACGCTCCGTCTTGTTGGAGAAAAATATAATTTCTTCTTTGCAGCGGTAATCCAAGTATGAAATCAAAAAAACTCCAACTAATTTCGTGAATCTAATATGCCGCACTAATAAACATTATTTTTGAAGGAAAATTGACTGTTTACCTTTATCCAATTTGGGTTCTTATCACCCCACCATCTACAGTTCTGGGAGCTGACAGTACCGTTTGATGTAAAAGTCGCCTCATCAGTAAATAATTTTTTGTGGGAAAATTTTGGCATTCTTCAATTATGCCTTGGAACCAGAATGAAAAATCTAAGCGGGCATCAACATCTCTAGCGAGAAAATTGTGGGTGAATTTTGGTTTGTATGCCCGAAATTTATTATTCTTCAAAATTCTTCCTATGGGTTTTTCAGATATACCAGTGGATTTACTGTGACCGATAACAAAACATTAAAAGTACCTTCTTTATTAGTGACGGGCTAACTATGAGGAATTTTTTAAGGATTTTCTACACTGACTGTAGCTTTAAATTTGTTTAAAATAAACAACATAGTAGATCCATGGATATTCTTATTTGGATATCTAGCACTGAATATATCTGCTGCTTCTCTGGAACTATGAAAACGATCGCCACATATTAAGACGAGCTTAATTTTTTCTTGCAAACTTAGCTTTTCTTGGGGCATCTCTAATTATTGTAACGCACAACAAAATGTAAAATAACTTTTACAATGGAAAAAACTAACAAGACGATAAAATACCTGGATAAATAATAACACTATAATCGTTTGACAACTCTCAATAACATATTAGCTTTATTAGTTAATTGTTTCATGGCTTCTTCGATCATCGAAATCTGTCGACGCACGAATCAACTATGATAATATTGTAGGTATGCATGATTCCAACAATTTGCCAGAAATCTATTTATTCTTTGTTCGAATAAAAAATTCAAATTAAAATTGTGTGATACAAGGACCTTCACTAATAATAAACAGTATCGGGATTATAATGTCCTGGAGATATTTCAGTGACCTCTTATGAAGCAGCTCACATGGCAAATTCAGAGATTTAAATTTCTTTCCGAATAAAATAGAAATAGCTTGCGAATGTTTACAAAATATTTAAAATATTACTGTTGGCTTTATTAATGAGTTTCTTTGTCAGAAATGTATTTTTCCAAATTGAATTTTTTGTTATGGCAAAAAAATTATTTAAATTTTTTTATCTCAGACTTTTTTCAAAACATGTACTTAGCTATAAAATACGAAGGCGTAGAAGTGCCACATTTTTTTTATTCTACAATTCCGACTTGTAAGTCGGAATTCCGACTTATATCTCGGAATTCCGACTTGTGAGTCGGAATTCCGATTGTATCTCGGAATTCCGACTTATCTCGGAACTCCGACTTGTAAGTCGGAATTCCGACTTGTATGTCGGAATTCCGACTTATAAGTCGGAATTCCGACTTATATCTCGGAATTCCGACTTGTAGTCGGAATTCCGACTTGTATCTCGGAATTCCGACTTGTATTCGGAATTCCGACTTGTAAGTCGGAATTCCGACTTGTATCTCGGAATTCCGACTTGTATCTCGGAATTCCGACTTGTAAGTCGGAATTCCGACTTGTATGTCGAAATTCCGACTTGTAAGTCAGAATTCCGACTTGTAAGTCGGAATTCTGACTTATACAAGTCGGAATTCCGAGATACAAGTCGGAATTCCGACTTACAAGTCGGAATTCCGAGATACAAGTCGGAATTCCGACATAGAGGTCATAACAATGAGAAAATATTGAACAAATGAGATTATTATAACATATAAATGCCGAACGTTGGTTTGCAGCAAACAGTTTGAAACTCAACGCAAGCAAAACGAATCATATAACATTTTCTTCACAGGCAACAAGAACCAATGAACCCACAAAACTTCTAGGAATTTTTTTAGGTCCATCTCTAAATTGGTCGTTTCACATCGAGAAGCTCTGCTCTAAACTTTCAAGCTCGATTTTTATTCTGAGACAACTGAAAAATGTAATAAGTTCTGACACTGATGAATGTCTATTATGCTGTTTTTCACTCGCATATTTCTTATGGGGTACCTCTATGGGGTAATGCATCTGACTCTGTCAAAGTATTTAGGCTTCAAAAAAAAGCCATCCGAATTATTGCTAATGTGGCCTTCAGAGACCATGGTAAACCTTCATTCCAGAAATTCAAAGTCATGACACTACCAGCTCTTTATATTTTCCACCAAATACTAGAAATTCATAATAGAAATAATGAACTGAGTAAAAATTGAAACTTTCATGAATATAACACTCGCGGTGCTGGGCATCTCAGACCACAGAGATTTAGGTTAAACAAATCTGCAAAAAACTCCCTAGATATTGCTCTCTATAATAAATTACCATCCAGTTGGAAGATTCTAGACATGCTTTAAAAAAATATTGAAAAAATTTCTTTCAGAGAATGGGTTCTATTCAATTCAGGAGTATATGGACACACCTGTCAGTGATATGCGTAGTTGTAGTAATACCTGAAATAGTAGGAGGGCCTACTAGTTTATATGTATATATATATAATAATTTTATTTTAATATATATTATGTGCAGTAGTATATACATAATATTTTATTGATTTTATGTGGAGTTAAGACCTATTACAGGACCTTACAAATGTTCATTTTCCTGGACCTGCCACAAATATACATTGTATTTACGTAGTTAAATAAAGTTATCTATCTATCTTAGATAAGATAGATAGATATATATATATATATATATATATATATATATATATAATTTATATAAATATACATATATAGATATATATATATATATATATATATATATATATATATATATATATACAGAATGTATAACGTGGTGGACGATAGCTTCCCTATTTGAGATAAGAAAAAATTACTCAAATAAAAGTTGTAGAAAGCAATGGAAGCTATGTTTCAAAAATAACTTCCAACATACAGGATGTTCGATAAACGTGTGACTCATCAAAGTTGTGTTTTTTTAAATGAAATATCCTATACATTTTCACTCGATTGAATCCCTTTGGAAGAGAGTTTCTCAAAAAAGGTGGTATGGGTTTATACCAGGTGATTCGGGAGTTATGTTGTAATTTTTGTTACAAAATGGATTCATTCGACACCAAATATATAAAAATCAATAATTTGCAATAAGATAATTTTTCCACACAATATTCTTGAAAATAGTGTATTTTCATTTCCTATTCATAATTTTGCCGAATAGCTCTTTCTCCATACAGGGGTAACCAAACTCTGGATCACCTTTTTCTCAGTTTTTTCAAATAGAGCCGTCTATAAATAAGGCTATACCAGAATACCACTATGTGTTTGCAGAAAATGTAGTGTTTGCCTACTTAATTTCCATCCCAAATGTATCTAATTCTTGAGGAAAGTATGAAAAAGTCATCATAACAGCAATAACGATTTTTTATTCAATGCTGGACAAAAGAGGTAACAAAGTAAACTCAAATAATTTAAAAAAGCGTAAATTCACAGGAGATGTTCGAACAATCTCCCATTTTGAGCTATCTTCGGACATCAATTGAAGTTGATCTTGTAATAGAGCGAAAAATTTATCTAATTCTATTCTTTATATCTTCTGGTATCGTTGGTTTCTCGCATTAGACCTCTCCTTTATCATATCCCCAGAGATAGAAATCTAGGGAAGTGAGGTCTGGGGACCTTGCTGGTCACTGAATGGGTCTGTTTTTTTGTATCCATTTATTTCTGCGCCATCTGTTTAAAAATCTTCTTATCCGATTTTGATTGTGGGGAGGCGCGCTATCATGGTAATATAACATCTGTCTGGTGTCAATCGGTACATTCCCCAACAAATTTGGTGAATCATTTCGGAGAAAATATCTGTAAATTTCTCCATTCAGTGGCCCATCAAAGAAATATAGTCTTCCAACCTGATCCCCAATTATGCCCCGACATTTATCGACCATCTATTTTGGTTATCAACTCCTCTGACCCAATAAGGATTCTCTGTCGAGTAGTACTGGCAAATTGTGGTTATTTACCATCCCATTACTTTCAAATGTATTTCAGAAAATTTGGATCCTCGCGACTGAAATTCGATGTATTTTCGCAATAGCAAACTCTTGTATTATAATCCCTTTCATAGAGTTCTCGATTATGTTTCTGAAAAAATCCGACCAAAACTCGCAACAATCGATTGTTCATTGGCCTGAACAAATTGGCCATCACTCAGTGTCTGCATCAGACATCGAGTTAGTTTTACCCGAACCAAATTTAGGACGAAAAGATTTAATTTTTCCAGTATCCTTCGCTACATATAATGTAAAATAAAAGGAAAAAACTACATTGTACAGTTTGTTATGTTCACATATTTCAATAAACGTTTCTAAGACAAACATGCGAATTGTATACATTCCACAAAAAAGCTTATAACGTCCTTATGGATTGAGCTATTAGGATATTTTTTTTTTTGATGGAACTGCATAATTTTTACTTTGTTACACTTGCCCCAAATACTCTAGCATACGATGCATATGGAAATTACAAACCATGATTACATTTGCCCCGAATGCTGGGGTAAATGTAATCAGCGAACATAACTTATTATTTTTGTTTATACAAAATTCACTATGCTTAGTAGAAAAAAATTAATTACTTCAGTTATTTAACAATTAGATAGGTAGTACTACTGTAAAAAATCAGAAACATATCTGTTTTGGGTATCTTGATATTAAAATTTAAAGTGTAACTCTCGTTTTTCTGATTACACTTACCCCACTTCACCCTAAGTGTGTTTCGAGACATCATTTTTAAATTTTTTAAATTTCCCGTCAAACACGAAAAGATGAAAGGCACTGTACAACGTTTTTTGGGGTTCCTTTTGATGCAGAAGCGATTGCACGTATCGATATTTGTCAAAATTTATTAATAAAATAATTTCCCATATGATGCGTACTTTCTGCCGGTCCCTGTATAAATTGATCTTACATGATGATCACCAAATGATTCACATTACATTTGATTTAATAATTTCAATAAACTCACGGTTTCTGCAATTTCTTCGTTGTATTCATTGATGGCATCATCGCTAGGCACGAAGAGCGAAAAATTTCCATCGGTGAATTTACTTTCCAGACCCACGCTTTGGATCATATTCTTGAATTCGTTCGTTTTCAAGTCATCCAGTGTTTCCAGGACTGGCTTGAGGTCTGCTTTCTTGGAACATTCGCCTCCTGGCACTCGTTTGAAACCGTAACAGCACTTGTAGCGAACTGTGAAGGTTTTGTAGACACCATGATTGTTTATTCTGTAAAGAAAATGTAGGCACTATTGAAAGTGAATAATTTTGCATGCACATTACGTTGACATAATATGTTAACCAAGATGTACGGCAAGGGTGAAACAGTGGTATATTCCATTCAGCTTGTAGCCAGGAAATAAAAAAATATTCTATTCTACATTATCTTCTCTTTCTTTTGCATTACAGCACCAATGTGTGTTCAAGGCGTATAAGGGTAACTAATTCCGTGTTTGATCTTTTCCACAAAACTAATTGACAATGAATCACCTCCAAAGTTACAATAACGATCTCAAATTAACAGGCCGTGAAGGTTTTCGAACATACTTGTTAATTATAGCGCATTATACCAATTGAATTATTCAATTGTTTCCTTCAAATAAAATGTGGAAGTTTTGAAGCGACTTATGTGAATAAACAATAGTTTCTAATTGGATCACCACCTACTTTATTTGATTTATTATTTGCTTCATTTAGAGGAGATTAAATGGTACTACCTGGTACCTTGGCGTAATGTGATACCATTATAGTCTAGTTAACAAGTGCTTTTGAGGTCAAATTTTTTCCGCATTCTCCGAAAATTATGATTGAGTGTTATTCGATTGGAATGGCATGTAGATATTTTTTGAGAAAATGCTAAGGCCGCTCGCAAAAATTGCAATAGTTATAAACAATTAGTGAAAAAAAAGGGTTTGGTTTTTCGCCAATTCTCAAAAACCGAAATAATTCAAATTTGAAAAAAGATGCAAAAAGAAGAGGAAATTTCCTTAAAAAAAGTTAGTAGGAGATTTAAGCCGGTTCTGGGTCTCCCCCCACCACTATGACGTCACGTGTGACCTTGAATAGTTGCAGGTGTGCAGTGTGTGTGTGTTTGACCTTGAGATTTGACTTTGAGATTTGTCATTGAGTTTTGATATTGGGTTTGGTCGACTTTGAGATTCGACTTGACCTTGAATATGACCTTGAGATTCATAACATTAAGTTTTGACTTTGAGATTTGACCTTGAGTTTTGATGTTGGATTTGTTTCGGCAACCAAAAGATTTGATCTCGATGTTTGTTTGACCTTGACTAATGTTGTGGTGTAGGCATACATATTCTGTGTAGTCATGACCTTCATGAATCCTTGCACTCTCCAAGCGAGGAGGGCATTCATCCTGTGAGAGAGCTAAGAGTGAACTGCGAGTATTGATGAGTGTGTTGATGCTCAAGTGCGTAATGACCTTCACAGTCCCATCTACTGGAAATGGAGTGGGATGTCTCTTATAAAATGTGTGGAGTCGTTGATGAGAAATCAGATGTTAGATAATATCATCAGAGTGAATACAGAGTACGAGAAGTT
>JAFIRS010006586.1:0-35092 GCA_018342105.1 Gonioctena quinquepunctata | reverse complement strand
GTATAGAGTGGTGCAGGTGGTGAGTCATCGCCATTGTTCAATTTAACTCGTTTCACTGAAGGACCTCCCTGGCAAGTTTCCCGTTGATGTCGACGAAGATTATCACTACGGGTGAAAGCTCTACCACAATCACACGAATACATTTCACCGACTTGTTTTCAATAGCTCACTGGAGGAGACACTGATTCGAAATACTCTTCTCCTGGAATATTTCAGTGAAATACCCCCACCATACAACAAGTCCGATGCGATGCGCAATCTGTATGGATTTTGAGGAGATTCTCTTGATATTCAACGCACTCATCAATACTCGCAGTTCACTCTTAGCTCTCTCACAGGACAAACGCCCTCCTCGCTTGGAGAGTACAAGGATTCATGAAGGTCATGACTACACAGAATATGTATGCCTACACCACAACTTTAGTCAAGGTCAAACAAACATCGAGATCAAATCTTAAGGTTGCCGAAACAATCCCAACATCAAAACTCAAGGTCAAATCTCAAACTCAAAACTTAATGTTATGAATCTCAAGGTCATATTCAAGGTCAAAACTGTAGTCGAATCTCAAAGTCGACCAAACCCAATGTCAAAACTCAATGACAAATCTCAAAGTCAAATCTCAAGGTCAAACACACACACATTGCACACCTGCAACCATTCAAGGTCACATGTGACGTCATAGTGGTGGGGGGAGAGCCAGAACCGGCTTAAATCTCCTACTTACAATACTTCTTCTGATGTCATTTAAAGAGAAGCCCATCAAAATGAACATTTACATAATATCACATATTCATCGATACCTTACATTCCTGAACTTTCTACTAAAATTATAAATGTATTCAAACATGAAAAAAAACTTGAGAATTGCACAAAAGAAAATAAAACCATTGGAAAACTTATATACCAAATTGAAACAAATAGATCATATCACTGAAAAGTCTAACGTGGTTTATGAAATTCCTTATTCAAACTGTAATTAAAAATATTTGGTCAAACAAAAAATTGTTTGAAATCACGAATAGCATTACATAAAAGCAATTGTAGAACAAAAAAAAAACCCAAAAAATGTTATGGATAACATCACATCATAAATTATGTTGTACCAAAATCTTACATGTTGAAAAAAATTTGAATAAAAGACTTTTTTCAGAAAGGAAATAAAATTAAAATTTAATAAATAAAAAACTGATATTGATAACTCAAGTAAAATTTGCTGGTACCTTCTTTCATCAAAAAACCATTCTTTCTTTGATAGTACCTTATTTTATTTCCTCCATCGAAAATATTTACTGTTCACTTAAAACGAAGTTATCATTTACATTCATATTCATAAAACAGACTATACATTTTTTTTATTATTCAACTGAAACAACAAAAAAATATGAAACACAAATGTATTGAATTCAAAGAAGGTGCTCGAAATGACGACCATCCTGTTGTATACAAAGAGTCACTCTCTCTCTATGAAAGACTTCTTAACATTCAATAACATTTGAGGCGTCACTCTTCGAAAAGCAGCCCTTATTCACTCCTTCATATTTTCCAGGGTGGTTGGAGGAGTGTCATTGACCTCATTCTTCAAGTATCCCAATAGAAAAAAATCGAGGCATGTCAAATATGGTGATCTAGCTGGCCAATTTTGTGGTCCTCCCCTACCAATCCATTTATTCGGAAAGCACATATTCAAAAACTGTCTGAAACTGAATTTGAATTGTGCCGGAGCTTCATCCAATTGAAACCACATCCGTTGTCTGATATTTAGCGGCATATTCTCCAGAAGCAAAAGGCAGATCATCTCGTAAAACATGTAAAAAAATTTGACCATTCAAGTTTCCATAAAAAAGTATGGTCCTATAACTTGTGTACCTATAATTCCCCCCCACACGTTAACAGCCCATCTATTCTGGTGATCCAGAATGCGAAAAAAAAGGATTCACATTACTCTAATAATGGAAATTGTGTCTGTTCACTATGCCATTTTATGAAAAGTAGATTCATCAGAAATTAAAATGGAATCCAAAAAATGTTCATCCTCACTAAACTTGTCCAGAACCCATAGATAAAACTCTATTCGTCGATGGAAGTCTATTTCATATAATTCCTGGTGCATCTGAATACGGTACGGGTGAAATTTTACACCTTCCTTGGTGGATTCCCTCTAAAGCCGCGTACAGACCGAGATTCCAACGCCGAGCAACCGAACCCAAGCATTCGTCCGTTGGGGTTTGGCGTTGAAAGGGATTGGAATGCGTACGTCCACACCAGAATTTAGATTTGAGTTCGACAGCGTTTGGGAGAGTTCGGTGCGACTAGAACCAGTTGATATGTCGAGCGACGAGGAAGATTTACATTAGCAAGTGCGGGGTTTTTAATATTTTATTCTGTAATTACAAAGAAAAAGAAGAAACGGCAGCCTAGGCATTGGTGGGTTACAACACCATTTAAAAACCTACTTTTGTACAGTGATATGGCTTATTAGAGGTATTTCAAAATGAAGATAGTGGAAATTTTAGAAATTTTTGCAGAATGACTCCCGGTATTTTTAATACTTCTTACTTCTTCCTGTAAAGCCAAAAATTGAAAAGCAGAATACAAATTACAGAGGCACTATACCCGCTAAGGCCTCCAGTAACACTTCATTTTTTGGCGTCTGGAAATTCATATTCAAGTTTAGCATTTACATTCAAAATTCGAAACAGTCTATGAAATGCCGAAAACTACTCCACGAAAACAAGCAAGCAACAAATCCCGTCCAGACCAAATCAAACATTCTTTGACGTACCGCTCAAGGAGCGAACGCAACCGAAAGCCAAGCTTGGAATCGGTTGGGTAGTGTTCGATCGCGCCATACACACCGGCTCCACTGCTGAACACTCGTTTGCGTTGGAATCACGGTCTGTACGCGGCTTAAGGGTATATTTCAGAAACAAAAGCACCAAGTCAGGTGATCAGTCACGGTCAATTACGGTATAATTCGGCTTTAGGTAGTTCCGCCACGAGACAGTTGAATTAGGAAATTATTTTCGACGGAATCGAAAAATTTCGAAGGACTCTTCGATTGAAAATGGGGAAAAAAAATTTTTTTGAATAGACTCTAGAAAATTTCTTCGTTATAGAAAGTCGGCGACTCAAAGAATTGATGTCCACGAAAAGCGCAGCAAAAAAAATATTTTCAGATCATCCCCCCTCCCCCTTCACTAGAAATCATACGTCAGGGAAAAAAATTATCGTTTTTCGATAAAACTTCAATGGACTTTTTTGTAGTACCTACTCTTTTTGAGCTTTTTTTGGGGGGGAAGGAGGGGGTATTGTTAAAATCGATGGGGTCAACTAGGAGGAGTTTTTTTTTCGCGTTCAGACCCTCAAATGGTCCCTCGTCCTTCTTCAAGAAGTCCCCTGGCACAATCTGCATTTGTCTACGGCCTCCGCTTTAGGCTGTGCGCTTTCCCGTCGACTATTTTGAATAACGAGAGTAGTTTTGATCAAATCTGTCAAAGTAGATGGTCAATCGCTTTGATTTTTTTTCAGAATATCTGTGATATCCTGCTCTTGCTCCTCCTCGTTTTTCATAAACTTCTTAATTCTAGTACTAACGGTAGAATTAATAATGTGCGCTTTCCCGTGGACTATGTGCTGTTTGCCTATGCATGGTACACATGTTACGTGTTAATTGAGTCAACTTCAATTATATATATATTTTGGGTTTGGGATGGTGAAACTTGTTGAAATTTTATATTTATAATTTTTAACCCGCAAAAAACAAAAGAAGTGGTGAAACTCTTCTGATCGACATTATGTATGATTTTATAGACTGATGCAGTGAGAAATGATGGATTGTCTCCATGGAACAGGAAAAGGTGAACCAATAGAAAGCCGGCAAAATAATGAACTATATTTACTTATAAAATTGAATTATACAGTGCGTTCATAAAGTGTGGAAAAGCTTCCATTATCTTACGAGTTAATAATTTTTGGAGGTAAAACTCGGACAGGTCGATTTTGTATTTTAGTTTTCCACCTTGAAAAAAATTAATTTTCCCCCACCACCTTACAAGATATGACGTCATCAAGATTTTTTTTAATTTGAAGGGTATATTTTTATATCAAAATTTGAAAGCCCAAATTCAACCATACCACATACGTCATATCTAACACTTCGAATTACAGTATACTGAGTATAACATTATTTTCATTATTTATTTTACAATAAAAACCTGAGAATTACTCAGTAGTTAGTACGAGTATATTGCCAAACTTGAGTAGGCTATGAAAACATCTGAAAGCAACAATAAGTTCTTAGTTACCATTGCGTATGTCAGTATTAAATTGATTTATTGTCTATATCGATTTATAAGTCTTCGATAATACCTTTCTGAAAAATTTATTGCCCTAGAAATGCTCCGTCTGCTTATCCCTGTATCTTTCTCGATCTTACGTTGACTCGTATGAGGGTTTTCTATGATTGATCCCATAATAAGAAATTAATTTTCCTCATTTCCAATAATAGGTTTTGGTCTATTTGCCTTTTTATAAGCTACACTTCCAGTCCTACGAAATTGATATAGCAATCGTTTGAAAACCAACTTGTTTGGATGATTCCGGTCTGGATATTTTTGGGCGTACACCCTCGACGCCAAAAGTCAATTCTCTAAACACTCACCAATCGCTAAAATCATATCCATCCGCTCTTGAATGCGATGAGTTTTCATTTTCGACGATTATAATTCAGTGAATGTTCTGAATAACGTAAAACACAATAGCTGTCAATAAGAATTCTTTCAACAAGTTGAATAAATGTTGTTTCAAAGCTATCTTGATTCGAAGAATGGATTGAAATAAGAACTACTATATAAAAAAGCCAATATCTGAAAAACTATTCAGGTTAGGTATAGGGATCCCCAATATGAAATGAAATATAATTGAATTGTATATTGTTCATACCAAAGAACTATAGGATGTTTTATTTGAAATAACAAAGTTATCTTTGGCCGAAATTATAAAAAAGTGACAATTATTTTTGACATTCTGTATAATATTGAGAAACGGGTTTTATCGAAATCAATATCCAAAAACCCTTCTTATGCTTGGTCAGAATCCGAAGGGATGATTTCTATACATTCCGATGTTATTTAGTTTCCAATTGTACCTAGCATTTTCATAAAAAAATCAATAACTCGAGAACGGTTATAGTTAGGTACATAGTACCTCATATGAAATCATATTATTTTTTCCCGGCCTATTCAAAAGTGTAACGAAATACAGGGTGTTCTTTTTAAAAAAACACAACTTCGATATGTCACACTTTTTTTAGCCACCATGTAGACTTCAAAATAATTCCCTCTTGCAGCCTTGATCATTAAACATATAATGAAATGGTTTGATTCGGTTTACAGGGACCGTATCGTATGGGGTGCCACACCCTCTATATATGTGTGTACTCTATGTGGTGTGACAAGTGGAACTGATAGGTTAGGAATGAATCCCGCGATTATATCCAAGCCAACGACACCTGACAGGTGTCATTCGGAAATTGTTATAGTGGTTCCAACTGTTAGATCAGTATCAACTAATTACCAGGTGGTGGTAATGTTGAAAAGAACTACCATTTGATATTACATTGTTGTAAATTCATTGTCTTCAGATATCAATCAAAATTGACAATAATGTAATATCAATTAATAGTTCTTTTTAACATTACCGCCACCTGGTAACATCTGCTGGTACTAATTCAACAGTTGGCAGCACTATAACTGTTTCCAAGTGACACCCCTCAGGTGTCGTTGGCTTGAATATAATTGCGGGATTTATTCCTCACCTGTCCGTTTCACTTGTCACACCACATAGAGTACACATTTATATTTATATAATTTTAAACAATGCTAATGTGATTGTATTAACTTCAAACTCCGTTTTATTCTACGTTTCCTTCTTTTGTATCACTATGTAAGATGAATATGTTCAACATCATCATTGAAACCAACCTCAACAAAGTTGTAGGTAGTTCCTGATGATGGAAATGAACATTTCCGAAAGCTTGGATAAACCTTAAAGAGTTTACTTTTTCATTGCTGCTTACCCCAATATCCCGAGTTTTGTACCTTAATAGTTAGCAAATACTTTCCACACACATAAATATATATATATATATATATATATATTATATATATATATATATATATAAAATATAGAAATTGGTATATAATATATATATATATATATATATATATATATATATATATATATATATATAAATATATATATATATACATATATAGATATAAATATATATATATATATATATATATATATATATATATATATATATATATAAAGCATCAAATTATAGATAGTGACACCCATATTCTATGCGGCCAAGCTTAGACCTGATATCGTGGAATTTTAATGGCACGAAATTCCGTGCACATCAATAGGTCACCGACAGATGCCAGCATAGGCCAACCCACGACACCAATAGTCGTACTCCTAGTGCGTTCAGAGTAATTCAATACAAATAACTAGATGAAGAGAAATTTGTTACGAATCCAAGAGAGTCCACCATCCGCCAACAGCTGTTTCATGGTTTCCCAATCATCAGAACGACTTGTGGTCTCTTTCAAATTCGTATCAAATCTCTCGCAGTGTTAATACCTAGCGGCAAGTACGAAAATGTGAAAAGCATCAAATTATAGATAGTGACACCTATATTCTGTGCGGCGAAGCTGAGACCTGATATCGTGGAATTTTAATGGCACGAGATTTCGTGCACATGAATAGGTCACTGACAGACGCCAGCATAGGCCAACCCACGACACCAATAGTCGTACTTCTAGTGCGTTCAGAGTAACGCAATACAAATAACTAGATGAAGAGAAATTTGTTACGAAACCAAGAGAGTCCACCATCCGCCAACAGCTGTTTCATGGTATCCCAATCATCAGGACGGCTTGTGGTCTCTTTCAAAATCGTATCAAAGCTCTCGCAGTGTTAATACCTAGCGGCAAGTACGAAAATGTGAAAAGCAACAAATCTTAGATAGTGACACACAATTCTAGTATCTTCATAATTGAATAGGAAACTCACATATCACAGACTTCTTTGTTTCATATAATGGGAAAAATTAAATAGGTAGTTCGATATTTACTTCATAACAGAGAAATTCCAGGCAATGAGTGCTCTCCGCGCTTCTATAAGTGAGACAAATTTGAATTGTTTAGAAATTATTAAGTCCAGACAGTTAAATCGCTACGTTAATTCCAAATCCAAAGATATTTTCAATCTATCTTGCCTCTCAACATCATTTTTCGGAAATTCTGATGATTCCATCGCTACCTGAATCATATCAGTGGCCTTTCATTCTAGAACTCCTCATTCAGATTTTTTTTTATTTTGTATTGCTTTTCTCATTTTGCCATTACCATTTTTCAGAAAAAGGACATACAAACTTTTTCAATCTCTAGATGAAAACTACTTAAATATTTTAACGAAAAAAATCGTATTTTCGAAACATATCGGCCGGCCTGGACTAGGTAGTAGTTTCCCCAAAATAAAACGTTACTCAATGACGAAAGATATTCTACGGTCACCGTTCAATTCATAATATAGAACCAGAAAGACTGTGAGTTTTTAATGAAAGTATAAAGTTTTTCAATTAATGTCAATTTGTCAGGAATATGTTAACTCTAATGATCTCTTCAAACCCTATCAACCTTGTACATGCAATGTTCATTGTATTGAGGCATGTATTTCGAGGAGACGCAATGCAACACAAATGCAGAGTGTTGATATAACATGGTATAACAGTGATCTGTGCGGATCCCAATCACAAAATCCAACCAACATTTTTCATTTCAATGAAGAATTCAAAACAAAAACACTCAAATATCCCCAAAGGAGTTATGTTTGCTATACAATTTTTCATTGTGAAGAGTCCCACACATTATATTCATGTGAAGTTTTTGGTATTTTGTTGTTCTGATCATCCTGATCAAAACTTACCATTACCACAACTTTCCTCATTGAGTGGTCAAAAATAGATATGGAATTTTATTTTCATTCGCTTCATTTTTTGGTAGGTTGTAGTCCAGAAGTCCATATTCACAAATATTCAAGGAATCAAATTGCGTTTTTTTTTCTCTTGAGAAATATCGAATGGCACTAATGAATATCTGGTCTGATCATTCAACTCTACTAATTTTCGATATATAAGTGAAACAAAAAAGAATATATCGATTTTCATGGGTAACCATTTATTGTAATTGGAGAATGCTCATTTTCTGGAATTAGAAATGCGAATATTTTTTACTCATCCCCGAAAAAATCGCAAAGAAACTGTAATTGAGTTATTATTATGTCCAAATGAACCTTGTCAACCACATTATAATTTTTTATATATCTAGAAGAAAGTTTGTGGTGTCAGCTTCCCCTCGTATTGGTGAATTTTCTCCAGTGACCGTTCGTGGGACGAAACTGGATGAAAGTGGCCTTACACTGTCCGATTCTAGGATACTGCTGCGGACCAGGGAAACTGACGCACCAGTGTCTATAGTGCATATGACGTCTATTCGGCTCAACTTTCCTCTGATGGTCAAACTATTGGTAGTTCTGCGGATCCTGTTGACGTGGTCGACCCTGGGGGCTTCGTTATTACTATACAGCATGTGCCCCGATATACTGACTGATCTCATATCTCCTGGTACATATTCGACGACTAGCTGATCCTGTCCTCGAAGATAAGTAGTAACGTGAGGCTGTCCTCGCACGTAATGTCAAACATGGGACAACCTCACCCTGCAATCTCTCTTGAAATATCCACTCCTACCACATCTGAAACAGTTTTCTCTAGATTGTGTACTATTCCCAGATTTCAGTTCATGCAATATTCTGTTATGCTGTCGCTTGGTTGCGGTACTTTAAAAGCAACCGTAGGGAGTGAACCAAAGCATCAAAGCATATTTTTGAGTGAAAAATACTCCAGGGCATCTAGGTAGGCCGAATGAGTTTTTGCACGTCTGTTTTTAACTCCTGCAGACATCAACCAGATTTCTTAACGCGTGTACTCGTGTACCCGGTACAACTGTTCTCTATGTTGGTCACTGTATTCTTATTCTGTAGCAATAATAAGATCTCCATACTTGCGATGTTGGTCTTCTGGAAAGGTCTGTAACATTAGAGCAGTTTCCCTCAGAGCAACTGTAAATGCAGTAGCCTTTCCTTCCTCGTCTCATATATCGGCTGTTGCTGCAGCTTCAAACTCTTTTCAATATAGGAGCCATAGTGACTGTTCATCAAAAGTCGAAGGGTTTACGAAATTGTTCGATGTGGCAACCCTGAAGCGGTGGTCTTGGATGGTCTATGAAGCAACATTTAGACAGTATTTAAATACTTATCAGCCAATATTTTGCTCAATAAAGAGACTCCGTATAGAGGGTGGAATATGTAAAATCGTTGTCGAGTGTATTCTGCATTTGAAATTTGTCGGCTTTTACATCGGATGAGGAGTGGTTGAAATTTGCTGGGGCTGGTGATGGAATCGATCTAATTGTTTATTTTTACATCTTTTACATTGGCAACCGGGTATCTACATATTCACGGAACGCTTTTTTTCCGATAGTTCATTCACCCATTACATAATGTAATTAGGTTTTCTGTTGCAGTTACAATTTTTTTCTCCCATATTCTTTCCATATCTAGAGATAATTTTTATTGTCAAATACAACTCCGGTGAGAATGGAGAGTCTCTTTTTATTTCAGATAACCTTCGATCATATCGTCAAAAAGTTAGGCCTTTTCCTTCTCCGCTGATTTTCTACCGTTTCTCCAAATGTTGAATCCTCAATACTTTTTTAGATTTATATGGACAATGATTCCAATTATGGTGAACTCCACTTACAAGTTTTCTACGTCAAAGTTAGTTGAATTCTATCAAGTAATATACAATGTTAAACAAAATTCCAGATTCACTACGATCGACTGCTCGAAATAAACGCAGTTAAATTATCTTTGCAATGGTCAATGTCAATGTCTTGTCTAGTGTTTCAAGCGAATGACCCATAGTTTCAATTCCATCTACCACGAGAAGAACAATAATGATACCTACACTCTAGCACAGCAGGGTGTATTTTAAATGAGAAATTACAAGGAAATAAATATTATGGTGTCATAATGTTTTACTTATGATTTATATCACATTGTAGAGGTAAACTGGTGACTCAAGTTTCATTAGTGACCAATTACAACTAGAGAGATAACAATAAATAATGTAATGACACGCATCTGCGTGTGGTAGTATTATTATTAGTTATTATTGAATATATATATATATATATATATATATATATTTTCCTCCATTAATTTTATGAATTCGCTTGTGAATTGTAGCTTCCCTGAAGATGACAGTATCCACAAAGGAAAAAGTTAAAAAGTACACGTTTTGTTGCTGCTTACCAAATAGCTTTTTTCAATATATATATTTATATATATATATATATATATATATATATATATATATATATCCAGTCAAATGTTCGGTCATATTCTTTTCGATATTAATTTTTTTTCTGTGATCGTTTATATATATATATATGAATAAATATATATATATGAATAAATATATATATATATATATGTATATATATATATATATGTATAGGAGTGATACATTTTTATGAATATATAGAAAATAGTAAGGAATTTGAAAGTCGAACTGCTGGAGAGAAACTCTAAGAAGAATAACTTTCAGATTTTCGGACTGAAAAATCCATATAACGAAATGACACCTGAAATCATCTGTAAAGACATACAAAAACTTCTTGGAGGAGATCTGATAGAAAGGGACATAAAAAATAGAAAAGTACATTTGATATCTATAAAATAGAACGAGACATAAAAATCTATACCCCTAGGTCGAACGATTGATAGTCCACTGAAGATAGAATTGGAGTCACATATGAAGAAGGAATTGTTATTTGAGAACTGTAGAAAGCTGAAAGGAACCAACATATATTTTGTTCATGTCTTAACAAATACACAAAGGGAGGAAAACAAAATATTGCAAAAATATTTACATAAAGCCAAGGAGACTATAACCAAGACAGCCCACATAAAGGAAAATGAACTTATTGTGAACAACATTGGGTGTACCATTGAAGAATTGTAATCACAAGTAGAGGAAGGAGAGGATAAAAAACCAAGCAGTGCACCGCAAACACCAGTAGTGAACCGTACTGACACATATGAACTAGCCCCAAAATTACCAACAGAAACTCGATACTGAGAAGCTCACACCGCAAACAAGACACCTCTAAATCAAAAAATAATTCCGAGACAAGATATCAACAACGTGAAGCCATCCTCGGCCAAAGAAAAATTGAGAAAATATTCAACAAAAGACACAAGCAAATGAACTCTCCCAAATAGCTGCCTAATTTCAATACGTAAGAAATAAAATATGAAATTCTCAAACAATCTCCTGTGCTAAATAAATAGAAGAATGGATTGCTTTTTTTTGTATCTCCACTTAAATCTAGCATATCACTGAAGTCGTTTTAAGGCAAATTTTATCTCATTAATTTACTTTTTATTTTAATTTTACTCAAATTAGGTTTACTTTTTTCTGCTCTGTTTTCAATTAGGCTATATAGTTATAAGTACAGTCATGGACAAATATCTAAGAGACTTTCAAATCAATAAAATCGACACCACAGCTGAAAATAAACAGCAAATAAACAAACTCTTTAAATATGAAACTTACCAGAATCTGAATTCATTTCATATGAACAATCGAAGAAGCGACCATGTTTTGACTTTATCATTCTCTCAGAATATGGCAAATTGAAGACATCACCCTTACAATATAGATAACTAGTGTAACTATATACATGAGGCTATTTATAACCAAAATGATGGAGAACATATATATATATATATATATATATATATATATATATATATTTTACATTCAGGATAACTTAATTGGGAGAAAAAACGGGAATTGAACTGATCTCAAAACTCAACAACAAAAGTGTATCAATTCTAGCTTCATACAGACCATCTACAACAAGTATACAATCCTTCAATGAAGAGCTGGGTGAGTACCTCAAAAACTGTTCAAAAGCATACATATTGTAACTGGTGACATAAAACTAATTTTTTGAATTACAAAAACCTGCATAGATCATATGTTTATCAAGTGTAACACCAAACCAGTATAACGGACCAATTTGCTCAAGTTGTCAGACTACAATCATATGAAATAGAAAACAGAGAAATTAAAAAAAAACACGAAAATACATAAATGAAAATAAATTAGTCGATACTCTAAAGAGGAAAATTTCTCAGAAGTGTATCTGAGCAGTGATATCAATACTTCTGTCAACATATTCATAGACACAATATAAAAACATATAAAAAAATGTACATCGGATATAAAAATAAAAAATTATCAACCTAAAATTAAAAAGTGGATGACAGTCGGCGTCTTGAAATCAGTTTACCGTGAACATGAGTTATATGCCATGAATATAAAATTTCCAACAGAAGTAAATATTAAAAATTACAAAAAATACAGGAACAAATTGACTGATATAATGAAACAGGCAGAAAAAAACTATTATCAGAACGAAGTTTCAAAAAATAAAAACAGTTCATCTTATTTATGGAAGTGTGTGAATGAAATTACAGCGAAAACACAGAAAAATGAAGTTATAAATGAAATAACTGATGAAAATAGTGGCGTCCTCACAGATAACAAATAGATGGCAGACGAATTCAATATTTTTTTCCTAATATAGGTCAAGAAATGGCAGAAACAATAGAACAAAATACTAATATACATCCACAGGTACAAAATCAATCGATGAACTCATTCTTCCTAGGAGAGACAAATGATGATGGATATACTAACAACGTGACCGCCGAAGTTATAAAATCAATAGCTAAATACATCGTTGAATCTCTGATCCACATCATGAATTGATCTATACAAACTGGCATATTTCCTTCAGCTTTAAGGATATCTGTGATCAATGTGCACAAAAATTGAAGCAAAGAAAACGTATAAAATTACCATCCAATCTCCTTGATATCTAGTTTTCACAAAATTTTCGAAATGTTACTGAAAACGCGTTTATCAAACTATTTAAAAAAATATGGAGTATTATCAGAAAAGCAATTTGGCTTCAGAGAAAACAGGTCAACCCAAGAATATGTTACATCCAGAATATGTAAACATGTCGACAGAACGAAATCAACATTGCCATATGCATAGATCTCGCCAAATCGTTCGACACCGTCGATCATCTTACATTGCTAAAAATATTGGAAGGTACTTGAGTCAGAGGAAAACCATACGACCTGATGAAAAACCATCTACACCAAACAATCCAATGAGTTAGAATCAATGATAGCCTCAGTGAGGAGACGGTAATAAAATATGGAATTCCTCAAGGCACAGTCCTGGGGCCTATACTAGAAGGAAATGTTGTGAGTTTTACTGATTGGCAATCTTTGAAAAACAAAGCTGAAAAAGCTTTGAAAATAATTAAGGAGTGGTTTAAAAACCGGCCCTTAACAATGAACATCGGAAAAACTCATTTCATACCTTTCACTTCATACGCGAAGAACCTACCAGAATATGACTATCTTCATATAGATGACAACCAAACGATATTGATGGTCCAACATATTGAATATTTAGGAGTATTCATTGATTGTAATTTGAAATGGGACATCAATATCGCCTTTGTCCTAAAAAAACTACGGAGTACATTATCAAAATTCAAATAATTATCGAAAATTCGAAAATTATATCACGCCCTATTTGAACCCCACTTGAATTATGGAATTTTAGCTTGCGAAGTAGCAATAAATAATGATACGAAAAATCTGGAAAAAAACAGAAGTGAATCATTAAGTGAATATATAAGAAACCATATACTTACCTCACCAACGAATTATATCGGAAAATGAAATTATTTGACGTTCGACGATTATGTTTCTATCAGCTGTAATGAAGCGCATGCTCACATAATAGTTATTTATGTAATAAGGATCATAAAGACGATCATTATGGTACAAGTCGTGAATGTTATTGGGCGAGGCGTAGCCGAGTCCGATAACACGACGTGTGCCATAATGATTGTTTATGATTCGTATTACATACAAAATTTTATCTGATGGCATTTATATTAATACATTTTCGAAAAATTAACAACTGCATTTTTGACATGTCACAATGACAACTATTTTTAAAGGAGTGAGTATATGTGTAGTTTCAAATATTAGTAGGTTAGTGAGCTGTGCTTTGCCATTTCCTTGACAACGTCAGGTTGTAATGGCAATATTTATTTATCTGTTGTCAAACACAATTGTCACGTAGAATTGAATATAATTCAAATAATAATGAGTGATTCTGAAACTGGTAGTTTACCTTCTGATTTGGAAGAAATGTCGCGAAATATCGTGGACTCCCTTTTAATGGAAATCACGGAGTGTATATGAAATAGCGTAATTTCATTATGGTACTTAGTACCATAATGAATTCATTATGGGACTGAATACCATAATGAGCTTCCGTATGTCATCAAAATTGAGTGACATAACGTTGTCATTATGACATGCCATCAGATAAATACATTGATAGCCATAAATCATAACGACAACATACGTCACAAAAACCATTCCTCTATTATACCAAGATCCGAAAAAAACACCTTACAAAAAAGTTATGCCTACTTGGGACCAAAATTATATAGTTTGATCCCTCAAGAAATGAAACAATACAATTTCCGTCGTTTATTCAAGTCGAAAATAAAGGGATGCATAAGTTACCAACCACGCATTGCCATCCACCAATATTTTGCTATGAAAAACTTATACAACAGTTTGTTAAAAAAAAAAATGTGAAACATTAAAAAATAATTACCAAAAGATTGTTCATTGTGCATTGTACATACAAAATACTACTCCATGAATTACTACTACTTTTCTTCAAATTATTGTATTTTTATATTTATTCAATTACCCAATCTGATATCGAGAATCTGGATCGACGCAGACAATTTTCACTGATCACAAGTTTCGCCTTTTAGTATTTTTCCTACTTCGATCAGATCTTTGATTATTTAAATACAACTATTTGCATTTTCTGACATCTGCTTATCATCACATCGATTTCACTCTTGGTCTATTATCTGTCCTAATATGAGAATAATTCCATATGTTATCACATATCACTTGAGCCCTCACTCCCACTATCAAGGTTTGCCTTGTTGGGTAGTATGTATTTATTTACCATTGTGCATTTTTTTTTATTGTATTCTTTTAATGTACCTTTGAGGTGAATAAATAATATTATTTGTTACTATTATTATTATTTGTGGCATTGCAGACAAATTTTTAAATTCCAGAAAAAAAAAACATCTTCGAGCAGGATTCGTACTGGAAATAAAAAATTTGTCCGCAATACCACAAATTCCTTACTATTATTAATATATACACAGACATTGAAAACTATCACTCTTGTAATTACATTTGGCAAAATAATCTCGTTTTCAGTGGCCGAAGATCAGAGCCGCCTGAACATCGACTGAAGCCGGAAAATTCGGCGACATCGGCGATAGGTAAAAATAAAAATCTGTTCTTGATGACCTTCGACAACACACGTAGATTTTACATTTCATATTTCCACTTTCTATGTTTCTACAACTAACATTAAATTCTGGGAAAAATCGGTATCGCGAAATGCAGATGTTGAATTCAGAGTCTTCGAAAGCTTAGTTGCTAGAGTATAAGAGTAGTAATCTCAAGATCGTGGGTTCGAATCCTGTTCGAAGATTTTTTCCTGGAATTTGAAAATGTGTCTGTAATGCTACAAATTCTTCACTATTTTCTATATATATATATATATATATATATATTATTATGTAATGATATTTGCAAAAAATTGTTTTTATATAATAAGATTGCTAATAGTTCTTATGCTATTCTTTGTGAGCCAAATTGATATGATATAGATAGATATTTTCGCCCTGTATATGTATTGTATGCTGTAATAATAATTGCTAGCGAACGTCACTGTTCTCTCGTCACGCTGCTGCGAATTGTTATCCCTTTTCTCACCACGGCTAAGCAACAGTTGGTACGCCTCTTACCTCAGATAGCCGGTTCAGGCAATAGAGCCACTAACCACTGCTGTCTAATTTCAATTTATTCAATGGTCATCGGTATGATTGTTATCATTGTAAGAAAACAAACAACAAAGTATCAAAAAGCAATTATTTCCTTTATTCAGGAAAACTTAATTTTACCTGGCCTACGAGAAATAACTTATTCTAATGTGAATTTACAAATATTCACGGATAATCATAAAATCAAATCATGGATAGATAGACACAACCTCACTTTATCCTTGAGAGTGAAGTTTTCTTTTATAGTTCAAAATAAAGTGAAATAAAGTTCTTCAGATGTGAGATACGTTATTTGTGAAATTGTTCAGGGCCGGATGTGCACTATTAAAGTTTTTATACCTGGCTGGAAATGTCGGTGTTCAAGATATGCCCTGAAACTGGATGCCTCCCCACTCCAAGCTCTATCAGGAACTCCAATACCATAAATCAGGAACCATACAAATGCAGAAATCAGCTTTGGACACTTGGATATGTTGTATGATTAAGGTAATATTGTTTTTCTCCTCTAATGTTGGAATTATTTCATTTTTCTTTCTCCCAAAATGATGCGTGGCATTCCCTTGTGAATTTATTTTTGATCTCCTTTTTGGCTTTGTTTGTTGCTCCCTTGGATACCAATTTTCCCTCTTCTTTTTCATTTGAATGTTTGAATTTGCGCACCAAATTGTCACATTTCACTGTTTGGGTTCATCTTATCTAATTTATATATTCAACTATTTTCCCATTCTTATTACTATGTACAAATTTCAATAATAATTGCTTATGACATCACCCCGTTGTTATTCTCTCACAATTTCCAATTTTCCATATGACCATCTATTCCCTGATTGGCTATTCTCATCAAGAAGTTTGCTGTTCTACCATTGGCTACTTTTAGTTAGCTACAATTTCATATACTGTATGTTTCAAATTTATAAATGTGTTGATCACTTTTTATTCATGAAAATTTTGTAAATCTAGACTTTTTGTTGTCTTTTTACCGAATATGGGTTATAATCATCATGACAGTGTATGAAATTGATTGTGTTATAGTATTTTGACATTTTTATCTATCCATATTATACATAGGCTTACTAATAAATAGAACTTCCAAAATTATGTCAAAACAATCTCTTGAAACTAATAACTATTTAGTAATTATTCTTTTTGTGGGTTTTTTCCTTTTGAAACTTATAACTGGCATAACATAACATAACAATATATATATATATATAATTATATATATATATATATATATATATAAGGGTGTGAAAAGTATTTGCTGACTAGTTGGGTACAAAACTAGGGATATTGGGGTAAGCAGCAATGAAAACCTCTTTAAGGTTTATCCAAGCTTTCTCTCTGAAGTTTATCCAAGCTTTCGGAAATGTTTATTTCCATCATCAGGGAGAAACTTCGTTGAGGTTGGTTTCAATGATGTTAAACATATTCATCTAACATAGTGATACAAAAGGAAAAAACGTAGATCGAGGAATAGAACGAAGTTCAAAGTTACTACAACCACATTAGCGTTGTTTAAAATTATATAAATATAACTGTGTACTCTATGTGGTGTGACAAGTTTCACATCCCTAAAGAAAATTCAAAATACCCCAGCGATCCCAGTAACTAAAAAAACTGGACCACCAACACAATCATATAAAGCAAAACAGGAAAAACCAAGAACACGCCCCTTCAACAAAAACCAGGTAAACTAAACAGAGAAGGATATTATGTAGACATTTTATGTTAAATTTTAAAAAACACAATGTGCTTCAACTAAGTGCGCTAAGGTATTTTATTTCATTTGTACTTGTCTTCAAATTGTCTTAGGATAATTGAACTTATTCAAAATCGAATTGTCATATCTTCCACTGGTATTCATAGTTGTTCAATTTTATAATCATATTTTAAGTATATTTCATATAATTTTTATCCGCAGTAACATTCTGTATTTGTATTGCTTGATTTTATATTGAAAAGGATCTTGGAACTGATATCCGAGCTGACATATATATATATATATATATATATATATATATATATATATATATATATAAATAAAAATTATCAGTATATATAAGAGATTTCAGGATAAAAACCATTGATACATTAACTGCTGAAACGACTGATGATATCAATGTTACTCTCGATGATAGTAGTGAGGGAGTGTTCAATATCTTTCACACAAATATAAGAAGTATCAATAAGAACTTTGATCACCTGAAAATGTTATTGAGTGAAATAAGGTCTCCAATTCATTGTGTACGGAAACCTGGAAAATCGACGATCTCATTCTATACAAACTTGATCATTACAACCATGTGTACAATGAGGGTGTTATGAATCAAAACGATGGAATAGAAGTTTATGTACATAGGGGGATTCCATTTGAATATTCTGTTGTGAAAATTGGGGAACTCAGATCATTGGAATTAAGAATGAAAATAGGTGGAAAACATATTCTGATGACCACAATTTACCGACCTCCTTCCACAACTGTGGATGAATTTAATTACCATTTCGAAACATATCTTGAAAATGTACAAAGAAATTCCGAAATGTTGATATCAACATATTAAATGAAGATGAGGATCATGTAGAAAATTATCAGATTATCTTGGGAGAAAACGGATTCATTTCAGCAATAAATAAGCCAACCAGAATACAAGGTGAAAGTCAGACATGCATTGATCATTTCTATATTAGAGATAACACAAGGAAACAAATACTGGTGGAATATTTCAACAAGCTCTGCTATATGAGTAAATACAATTTCAATTCTAAGATAATTTTTATTATGTAACTCCTATGTTACGGGGAATATACATAAATAGGAGCTTTTGAAAAACAAGCTTTTATTCAAATGCAATGAAAAGGGAAAAATAATTCCCTTAGATGTGTGACGTGACGTTATTCTAGATCAAAAGAGTCTGTAATGCTTGAGCTATTCAAATGATGAAAGGTATCCTGATCCAAACAGACCTGCTCCACTAATCTATTGTTCGTCGAGGCATTAGCCAGGCAAGTAGTTGTTTTCTGATGGATATTCGATCCACAATATACGTATTTTATAGGTTGCATTCTGTTTTGAATCAGGATACTCATCATTACTTGAATAGTTCATTGTCAAGTATTGAATATTCATTTAATCTACAGTCCCGATCTTAAGAACCGTGAACTTTGGATATTGCTTGCTTGGAAGGGTGAAATTGAGATGGCGTTGACAGTAAGTTTTTTTCAGTCTCTCAACCAAAGCTTTATCTTAACCAAAGCTTTGGCATACAATGTGGAAATTTGATTGATTCATTCGGATTAGCAGACATTAGTCATTGTCTGCATTGACATATCCTATATTGATGAGCAGCTAGCTTTTGAATCTGTTTTTCATGGAATAACCTACTTTACACATATGAAGAAATTATGTTTTCCAAATCAGTGAATTTCAATGAAAGCTCAGTTATGGAAAGTTTCATTCATATATATTTGATTATCCCCAGTCATTAATGAAAAGTTCGTAAAATATTCACAAATTGTAAAAATAGTCGGACCATGAATCATGAAATTTATTTACCCATATTGATTCTTGAATATTTTGAATTCTCGAATGTTGGGAAAAAATATAGTCCCCTACCCCAAAAATCCCAAGACACAGTTTCTTGGAAAATCAGATCATAAAACACCAAACTTGTCCGCCAACTTAAATTAATGAGTTTTGACAAAAAATTCATGACTATAACCCAGAAACCCCTGAACACCAGTTATGGATGAAATCAGATCATATCACAAAATTAGTTTGCCATCTTGAATTCCTAAATTTTGACAAGAAAATTATTCATTCCGCCATTTTGGCTCCGATATCTTTTTTTTTTCTTCTTGAAATGAGTGGTGAGTATCTGCTAAATTTCGAGTCCGGATGTGTGACTTCAAGTGGCTCAAAGTTGACCTGACTATACATACATACTAAACAAACAATGCAAGTTGAATAAAAACTTCGAATATATCTCCCATGTACACTTGATATTGAAGTCGTCATCACAAATCAAGGTATTGGTAAGGGTTCAATGTGTTTGATCTTATAACTATCAACTTTTTTTTAGGTATATTCATACGAGACCATCTTCATTTCACTTCACTTCCAGGACATTTCAGACAGTAACAACCGATTATTAGAAAAGTTACCGTTTCAAATGAATGAAAAAATATTTTTTCACACCTCCAGGACTGAAACTAGTACTTTAGTTTCTGAACATAGTAAGTAAAGTGCCACTCCAATCCCCTTTTTGAAAACTATAGAAACCAGTCAACTAGTTTAAAATGAAGCAATCAAATACAAGTAAATTGTCACATGATTTGTAGTATATTTTTTCTAATTTCCGTAGAAGTTTCGGATGCTGACGCGGTAGATGAAGCATTTTGGAAAGATTCATCCGCTATTTCCATTATAATTTAATTTTCTGCTATTATCATAATTTCATGGATAATTATAAAAGAATAAGCTACGTCAAAATGCTATACATCTACCTCGTCAACACTCGATACCTGTAGTACAAGTCACGTGGTCAGCAAAAGAGTCACTGACGAAGCGTTCTCACTCACTCTCAGGTCCACACATGACGCCTTTTACTTGCACTTACATGCAATTTTCTTGTAAATTTGACAAAAAATTCAAAATTTCCGACCCAAAAAATCCCACGATCCTTGTTTTGGATAGAATCGGACCATAAATTACAGAACTCGACTGTTATCTTGAATTCTCAAATATAAAAAACAAGATCTCCGACCCCAAAAACCCCTTTTTCTATATTTTGAATAGAATAAGGGCCTCTTAGAGAGAGGAAACCACCAATATTTTTGGCTATTTATTTCTCCATTCATTGGAAATTGTGATTGAAAATAAAAACACAATTCCACTTAACTTAAGAATAGATACATTGCCATGAAATGGTACACTGGTGGTTCCAAAACTTCAGAAAGTACCTAGAATATGAGTCTATGGGCCTAAAACCGAATACTTTGAATGCTTAGGCAAATACTTGAGTATCTTCCTAGCGGAAACTCACGCTATCGAAAACTACCTCTAGTTCAATATGGAAAAAATATAGGAAGAAGTCCATGACTCTAGGTGGAGTGGATGATTCATGCAGTAGAAGGAAAACTCAGAGTCATCTTCACATATCAATAGTAAGTTGAAGATATCTAATCAAAAGACATGTTCCGGGATCTTAAGATCCCATCATCAGTTTGTGTACAATTGTGTACAAAGAAAATGTGTGATGAAAAATATTTGTAATGTTATCTAATTCTAATAATTAATGAGGATGTAGTAAACATCCAGGACATGTAAGTTGTCTAGGAGAGTATTCACACTGATACCAGTCCATAAAAATTTCAATTAGTTTTTAAAACTTTGAAAATCGACCAAGAAGTATAACTGCTAAATGAATTAATCAGTAAAGTGAGGTCCATAACGTTACTTTCAAAAGTAGGTGAGAAACTTGGGAGGCAATTTTTTCCACCAGGGGTACTTGAATGATTTGGACAGCTTCCTCAATCCATATAGTACAGAGCAATGTGAAAGTAAAGAATTATTATTGAAATTTGGCTGAAAAGAGTAAGTTTTTGAAGTTATTTTTAGACGGAGATGAATAACTTAGAGGGTAGCTATTTTTCCACACAGTGAAAGTAAATGGAGAGCCCTACATCTCTGAAGAGTATAACAGAGTGAATCATTATAAAACGAAGAAACGTCAACTGCAGGTAGGTACAGTTAGTCTACTACTAGTTCCGCCAAGGGTTTTTTATGATTTCAAACCATATATGAAAACTGAATGTAAATTTCTAGTGAAAAAACGTATGTTTTGGACTGAAATTTTTACAGAAATAAGTTGGACATATATGATGACTTTACGGTATTGCAGTATTTTCAATGCTTTCTACATCGCTACCTATGAGGGTTTTGCACAATCTGACAAGAGAACTATGAATAATGAGAATGTCGTTATATAATCAATTCACTGAAAATGGACATACAGCCGTCAATTGAGAAGAAGGGAAGAAATGTTGGTAGTTTTTAAAGTATTTCAACAAAGAAAATTGTACTTATGATGTGTCAATATCAGTTATTGAATAATTGTTACTGAAAAAACTAGTTGGATATTTGATTTCATAAATATATTCATAAATTGATTATGATTTTCGTAAATACTGAATCATGCATATACGGAGTTTTGTGATTTTGATTCAACTCCGTCAAAAATTCAGATGAATTTGTTGTTAAAACTCGAAAATTCAATACGACAAATTTCATAAATGACTGAGAAAATCGAATAAAAATGAACGAAAAAAAAATTATTGAGTAATGCTTTTATTGAGATGCATTGAAAACAGATCCATACAGATCTCAGAAACGGTTTGAGATACAATCAAAGTTACAGAATTCTTCGCTGAATGAAATGACAACAAAATGTTACGAATTGTAGTAGATTTTTCCGAACCAATCATTGGAGATAGGAATAATCGGAAAGTAATTGCCACTTTCAAAGACCCACAAAGTGATGACTCATCGAAGCATTCATATATATATTTAAAAATAATGAATGGAGATTATGAATTTTTTGTCGAAATTGAAAACATCAAGATGGCGTATGTGTTCTGTGATTTATTGTTCGATACTATTCAAAATATGTATTCTAGGGGTTTTTGAGGTCAAAGATTATGAATTTCTTGTCGAAATCGAATCTTCATCCAAAATTTCTCAATTCCTACAAAACTTACATAATGTCCGCCTGCGAAAACTTCTATATACCAATTTTGAATAAAATTGGACCATAATTTATAAAACTTGAATGCTATATTGAATTTCTCAATTTCGATAAAAAAACATAATCTATGCCACAAAAACGTTTAGATTCATATATTGGATAGAATCAATCAATGAATCATAAAAGTCGTACACCATATTGAATTATTTTATTATAATAAAAAAATCATAATCTCCGAACTCAAAAACCCGTAGATACCTATTTTGAATAGAATCGAACCATAAATCATTGAACTGTCATTTTGAATTTTTCAATTTTGACCCAGATTGCAAAATGTCCGACTGCAAAAACCCCTATATACCAGTTTTGAATAGAATTGGACAATCAATCATAAAACTCGTCTGTCATTTTGAATTAGTGAATGTAGACGAAAAGATTCGTAATCGTCGACCCCAGAAATACCTAGATACCAATTTCGAATGGATTCGGACCATAAATCACAAAAATTGTCCGTCACATTGCAATTTTTTTATTTGGTACAAAACGTTCATAATATCCCTCTCCGAAATCCCCGAGTTACCAATTTTGAGTAGAATTGAAGCATACATAAAAAAACTTGTCCGCCATCTTAAATTGTTGAAATTTGACGGAAAATTCATAATGTCTGTCCCTAGAAACATCTAGATACCAGTTTTGAATGGAATCGGTCCATAAATCACACAATTGTCGCCAAATTGAATTTTTTTATTGTGACCAAAAAATCATGATATCCAACCCCAAAAACTTCTATATACCAATTTTCAATAGAATGGGACCATAAATCGCAACACTCGTGCGCAATTTCGAATTGTTTGATACTATTTCCGAATAGAATCGGACCACTAACCATCTTATTTTTACAAGCTTCTATTTAACTTCACATTTGTATTTATATTTAGTAAACGTCTTGCAAGTGAATATTGACCCACTTCTAGTTGTCCGATTAACGTGAAATTTGCCAGGTGATCATAATTACGGTGACAATGCATTATGGAATTTTCCTAGAGGAAAAAAAATGGCGGCTCTCATATGGCGGACGAGTTTTGTGATTATGGTTCGATTCTATTCAAAATTGGTATGTGGGGGTTTTCGAGGACAAAAATCACGAATTTTGTGTCAATAATTTATAAACTCAAGATGGCGGCTTCATTATGGTGATGAGTTTTGTGGTTTCAGTAACTTGTGAATAAAGTAGTACAAGTAAGTAAAAAAAAGGTAGGAAGTAAACGTAATACGTCACGAAAGCATCGCTTGTGTGTGACAGACATAGCTATAAAAAACAAATTGAAAATACAATAATAAAAAAAAATACAATTGAAAAAAAAATACAATTGAAAAAAAAAATACAATTGAAAAAAAGTTGTAGGTATTATAAATAACATTTTTATAAATAACATTTAGGTAAATAACATTTAGATAAATAACATATAGATTAATAACATTTAGATAAATAACACTTAGATAACATTTAGATAATCCTAAAACTAACAGACAATAAATATACAATATTTAATTTTTTAAAATTTTTCCAAAAAAAAATTGGAATAATTTAATAATCCTAAAACTAACAGACAATATATATATATATATATATATAAAATACTATATATATATATATAAAAGGGGTAATAGTGAGGGGACTGTTGAAAACAAAGTAAAAGGGAATTTAATGGACCAACCCTCAGAAGTGTTAACGTAGACACGTGTTTCGGGCTCTCGGCCTCATCAGTACGGTGGAAGTGCAAAGATAGACAACACTTTGTAGAAACGACAAATCAGCAGGTCAACAAACAGACGCCAACCGCTCATTTGTTGGTTTCGGTCAGCACACCCTGAATTCCAGGGCAACAACAACGTCACCACGGGGCAGCTATAGCTACCTGCGTGACATCGAGTCCAGGAATATAAATATGAAGAGAGTAATAGTGGGGACTGTTGAAAACAAAGTAGAGAATTTAATGGACATAGCCCTCAGAGAGGTGTTAACCGTAGACACGTGTTTCGGGCTCTCGGCCCCTCATCAGTACGCTGGAAGTGCAAAGATGAACAACACTTGGTAGAAAACGACAAATCAACGAGTCAACAAACAGACGCCAACGCTCATTTGTGGTTTCGGTCAGCAGACCCTGAATTCCAGGGCAACAACCAACGTCACCACGGGAGGCAGCTATAGCTACCTGCGTGACATCCGAGTCAGGAATATAAATATGAAAGAGAGTAATAATGGGGGACTGTTGAAAACAAAGTAGAAGATTTAATGGACATAGCCCTCAGAGAAGTGTTAACCGTAGAACGTGTTTCGGCTCTCGGCCCTCATCAGTACGGTGGAGAATTTAAAGCAACCTTGGTAGAAAACGACAAATCAACGGAGTCAACAAAGGGGCCCCAAACCGCTCATTTGTGGTTTCGGTCAGCGGCCCCAAAATTCCAGGGCAACAACCAACGTCACCACGGGGCGCTTTTTTACCTGCGTGACATCCAGCCCAGGAATATAAATTGAAGGGGTAATAGTGGGGACTGTTGAAAACAAAGAGGAAGGAATTTAATGGACATTACCCCTCAGAGAGTGTTAACCGTAGACACGTGTTTCGGGCTCTCGGCCCCATCGTACGGTGGAGAAGTGCAAAGATGAACAACACTTGGTAGAAACGACAAATCAGCAGGTCAACAAACAGACGCCAACCACTCATTTGTGGTTTCGGTCAGCAGCCCCCAATTCCAGGGCAACCAAGCGTCACCACGGAGGCAGCTATAGCTACCTGCGTGACATCCGAGTCCAGGAATTAAATATGAAGGAAGTAATGGTTTTTCCTGGACCGGATGCCACAGGTACCCACGGTTGGCGTCTTTTTTTTGACTCCTTTGGTTTGTCGTTTTCTCAAGGTGTTGTTCACCCCGGCCCTTCTCCACCGTACTGATGGGGGCCCGGGCCAAAACCCTTTGCCTACGGTTAACACTTCTTTTGGGGGGCCCTTTGTTTCCTTCTACTTTTTTAAAAAGGGTCCCTCACTTACTCTTTTTTTCTTTTTATTCCTGGACTCGGTTTCCCGGGGGTAGAAACCCCCCGTGGGGGGCCCCGTTTTTTTGCCCAAAATTCAGGGTCTTTACCCGAAACCCAAATGAGCGGTTTTCTGTTTGTTGACTCCGTGGGTTTGTCTTTTTTCTACCAAGTGTTGTTCATCTTTGCCTTCTCCACCGTACTGATGGGGGGCCGAGGTGTTGAACAGGGCTACGGGGTGTTGGGAAAAACCCCCCAAAAACTACCAATGTTGACGACTGGACTCGGGGTTTTGATTTAACCCCCACCCTGTTACCAGACGTTATTCGTTAGGTTGGAAAAAAGGGTTTTTAAAAGAGAAATAAACCCCCCGAAAAAGGTCGTCGGGAAACTGGGTCTGGGGGGGCCAGATCGTTTCATTTCTCTTAAATCCCGGGAAACCCGGGGCTTTTATTGGGGAAAAGTACTACCGTTCGAAAGAAAAAAAAGGGTTTTTTATTCATAAAAAATAAATGGGGACTGCCTAAAAAAGGGGGTTAAAATGTATATATTTTTTTTAATAAAAGGGGAAATTCTCTCAATGGATGGCAATGAGGGAAACCATATTCATAAAAAAAAAACAAATTTGGGGGAAATTGGCAGATAATTCTGCAATGATCGTCACAATAAAAAAAAATTTTTAAAAAAAAAGGGAAATCTTGCAATCTTTTTCGCAAACGACTAACTAATTCTTTTTTTTAAAAACGGTGCTTAAAACAGGGAATACTTTAGAAATTTTAACTTTTTTAAGGGGTTTGGGGTTTTTAATAAACATAAATACAAAAAAACAAACGGGGTCCCCCCTTTTTAAAACCCCTTATTCACGGGGTTTTTTTTTAAAAAGCCTTTGGGGTTAGACTTTATTATTGGGTTTTCCCCCGCGTCTCGGTTTTTCCCTAATTAATTCTTATTTTTTTAAAAATTTTTAAAAGGGTTTTTTTAAAAGTGATCGTAAATTTTTTAAATTTTTTTTAACCCCTTTTGTATTATCTTTTTTTTTGGGAAGCTTTGACAATTTTGGAAACTATCCGCCCGCTCTTTTTTTTACTATGAACTTCAATCCCCATCTGAATCGGTGATTTTTCTATTTTTTGCAAAAGTTAAATACACCGGTTTAAAACTTTTAATTATTGCCGTTTGGGTTTACCCTGATTTTTTCCCTCTTTTGCAAGGGCTATTTGGGCCACTGGGGAAGGAAAAAAACTAAAAAAATTTTTTTTTGCCCTTGAACCCCTTTTTTTTTGATCTTAAAGGGGCGGGGGGGGGCCCAAGGTGTTTTTTTGGGGGGCCCGTGACATGGGGTAAAACTGAAAAGGGGGTCCCCCGTTGGGGGCTTAATTATGTTATTTGGATAATTATTTCGGTAGCTGTCGCTCTATCCGGAATTAATAATTTTTAAATCAATTTGGACTTTTTTTTGGAAATATGGATATGTTTTTTTTTTGGTTAGAAAAAAAAAACTGATTTTTCTTATCGCCCCGGGGGAAAATCCCCCGGGGCGTCAAAAATCTTTTTTTCCTCCTAGAGGGGTGTTTTGCGCCCTCTAAAAGGGGGATATTTCTTTTAATTTTTTTTAAAAGCATTTTAATTGTCCCCCAAAAAAACCCCGTAGGGGTTTTACAACGTATGTTTCCCCCGGTTTTAAATCTAGCATGTGGTCCTATTGACCTTTACTGTTTATAAAAAAATGTTACGTTTTTTTGTATCGTAGAAAAATTTTTTGTATTTCTTGGCTTAACACTCGGCCCCTTTTACAAAAGTTTTTTAAAAACTCAAAATTTTTTTTTAAAATAACATCCTTTCACCAACAATAAAACAAAAATTTTTTTTAAATTGCTGTGGGGTTTAACCCCATTCTAGCGACAAATTTTATAAGGGGCTTTTGGGGAAATTTCAATGGACTACGGTTTACATTTTCCCCAGGGGATAATTATCTCTATTCCCCCAAAATTATTAACCTCACTTCTAAAAACCAATTCTAATTTTTTTTTAAAAAAAAACTCAAATAATCCAAAGCAAACCCTTAAAATTTTTTTTTGCCCGGGGGGTTTTTTTCCATCCGAAGGGTATGTACTCGCCCTTCTTCAACGGGGGGTTTTTTCACTTCTATTCCCGGGGGGCATCAATTTAACTCTACCCCTTTTGGGGGTCCCCGGGGGAAATTTTTTTGCTTTTCCCGCTGGTTCCAAAAGGGGGCCCCATAAACCCGGGGCCGGGGTTTGTTCCTTCTTTATCTTCTCCCCAACCTCGGTTTTTTGGGGTTTTTTTGGGGCCCTTTCCCTACAATTTTCGGGGGCGGGAATCCGTGATATGGGTCGGTTTTCCCCGGGGCCCAAAACCCGAAAACACAGCCTGTGTTTTCTGTTTCAGTTTAAAAAATGCATTCGTTGGCGTAATGTTGTGGGGGGTTTTCCCCGGGGGAAAAAGGTTTGGGGAATTCATTTTGTTTAAAATCTTCGTTCCCGGGACGCCTTTTTTTTTGCGGTACCTTTAAAAAAGGGGGATTTTTCTTGGTAAAGGGGGGTTTACTGAATTCTGTGCGGGTTCTTTAACTTCAATGCGGGGGAAATTTGTATTCTCCCCCATTCTGCTGGTCTCATCTTTTCCCTTTCCCCCGTTTGGATTTTCCCTTTTTACGTTTTTGAGGGTTTTTTCTTGGGTTTCAACAATAATAGTCCACGATATTCCTACCCCCTTTATATGCGCGGTTAGTAAATTTTTTTTCCCCAAAATTTTTCCCAGGTCTGTAAATTGTTTAAAAGTCGGGGGTGTTCTGGGGGGGGGTATTCCCCAAATCCGAAAACCCTTTTTTGAACATCGTGATTATATTTTTATCTGTTTTTAGGAAAATCGGCGATTCGATAGTCTAAAATTTTTTTCTATTTGCATTAATTTTCCCAAAAATATCGCGTTTGTGGGTAGGGCTGTAATCCGTACAGTTTTCATTTCAGTTCTTTCGTCCATTCTTCTTTTTTTTCTATGACCTGTTAATGAACTTTCCTCTCAAAAAAAGTTTTTGCTTAAATTTTCCCCGGGGGAATTTACTGTCGTTTTTTTACACCCAAAACCCTTGATAAAAATTGCCCCTGTTCGCTTTTCCCGTTGTCAGTTGATTCTCTTATATATTTTTTTCAAGTTTTTTCCCCTTTACTTTTTACAATTAATTTAATTCCTTTTTTTCATTAATTTTATCGGTAGATTTCGTTTTTTTTATTCTTTTAAATTTTTTTACAAATTCCTCGTAGCTATAAATATGTTTTGGCAAATTAACCTTAAAGGGTTTTTTTTTCGTTTTTTTTTTTGCGGTCTGCTAAAAACTATAATAATTCCCCAAAAGCTATAAAAACGTTCCTACATTCTGGTGCATACAAAAAAAATTTTTTCTTGTTTCCTGATTTTAAACGGATTGAACCTTTTTTTTTCGGGGGTTGTCATTTGAACAGTGCGGTGTCAGGGGGTTGTGGGGGGGGAAAATTTATTTTCAAAAATGCTTTCTTCCTTTTCTTTGGACTTTTCCTTGGCTGACTTTTTCTTTATTTTCGGCATTAATTTATTGGTAATTCATCTGGCAGATTTTTTTTTGAGGGGGGCTAAAACTTGACCCTAATTTTACCTCTTTTTTCTTGTGTCGCTTGTCTGTTTTGCTTTCATTCCTATACTTGTTGAATCGACCCAGCGTTTATTATTTGACTCTTTTTTTTCCTTTCACTGGTTTGGAGTTCAAAATTAAGGGTGCGTTTCTTTTTTAAAGGGGGTTTTCCTTCTTGTCTGGCTAAAGTTCTAATTTTTTTTTCCATTTCCCGGGGTTCTTTTTCTTTCTTTCACTTTCGTATCCATATCAAAATCTTCTCCAAATGCTTCTTTTTCTCAGGGTTAAAATCCATTTTCCCAATTTTTGTAATTTCTTTTCTTCGGAGTTCACTATATTTTTTTCCCCCGAACTTTCCTTACATTCAAAATCTGGGCGGTAAATTTTTGTCCTTAGGCAAAAACTTTTTTCACCCCCTTGTGATTTACGACTGTAAAAAAAATCTTATCTTTGGCGACTGTTTTTCCCCTTTAGTTTCCCAACTTCCTGGTGGATGGGGGCATCCCGTGGGTGTTTTTAACTATCTCTCAAACTATCTTCCAATGTTTTCCCCTGGCCTCCCCATCGATCCACCTTCCTTCGATTCCTTGATGCTTTAAATTTTGTTGAAATTTTCCCGTTCCCCCTAAATTTAATGCTGGCAAACTTCCTGGAATATTTTCACTTTAAAAGTTTTCCCTACCAACTTTTCCTTTTTTTCTGACTAAAATTTTTTCCCTTTCCTCGCTTTGAATTGCTGTATGGGAAATGTTCCGTTACATCTCCCGTTCCTTCAGGTAAAAATGCTCGTTTTCCTATACGTAGGCATTTCCATAAACGACTGTCACTTGTGACTTCGGGCCCCAATGTACAGAGGGGCAGTCTTTCCTTTTTTCCCTGGGGGGCCCTTTTTCCCCAAAATTCCCTCTTTTTCTCTTGTTGCTCGTTTTTAAAAGCATGTTTCGCTTTTTTCTTGTTCAGACGATTTTCCATATTCTTCAATTTCAACTATTTCTTTGCAGACTAAAACGTCTCCTTTAAATCACCAGTCGCCGGCATCCCTTTGGGAAAATTTTTTTTTTCTAAACCTGGTGTCCAAAATTTAAAACCCCCGGGCCCCGATATCTCTATTTGATTCGAAGTTGTACGTCTCGTTTCCTGGCATGAAACTCTGTTTTAAAAATACTTCGCGGATTGATTTGGGCCCGGGGCCCCTTTTTTTCAATTCTAGTTTTTTTTTTACAGAATTCATCCCAAACTTTCATCATGATATTGACATCTCTTAATGTTTTTCTTCTTCAAATCTCTTTTGCAACTTCCTCTTTTCGTCATCCCTTCGTTTTTTTTGGGATTTGTTTGGGTTTTTTTTTTTTCAACTCGATAATTTCCCCCATAAATCATTTTATTTTTTTCTCCAAAATTTGCATCATATTTTTTGTAAAAAACTAATCCCCGTGTTATTTCAATTTCTACGATGATCATTTTTTTAACCCATTAAGAATTCATGTTTTAATAATTTTTCCTTCCTTTCTTTTATTGGCTATAGCCCAGCCAATATAATGGGGGGGGTCTTTTTTTGGGGGATACGGCAAATCATAATTTAATTTCATACCTCTAACAATATTAAATGAGCCACTGATATTTGGTCTCCTTTTCTCAATTTTATGTCTCAAAAATTTTCCTCTATTTCTAAATTAATAACATTTTTCTGTTCATCGTCGGGGGTTTTAAATTTTCCTCTTGCCTCGCACCCATTTAAATGGTTTTTTCCGGGAACCTTCATCTGAAAAGGGTTGTTGAAAACTGCCATTCCATTTAAATTCCTGTTATATTTTGCCTTTTTCCATAAATTTTTTTCCTGTTTGCTTTTTTATAATTGATTCTCCTAAAAAATTTTTCCCTTCATTCCCCGCTTCTATGAATTGAAATTATTTTCTTTCAAATTTTAAAAATTCTGTTCTATATTTTTTTCCCTTTTTTTCCCTATTTTTAAATCTTTTTTTTCCCTTTGCGTAGTTGGGAAAACCATTTTTTCAATCCCTTTTAAACTCTTATTTTTTTAAACCCATTTCTATTTGGACATCTATATGACATTTTGTCCTACTTCTTGACATGTGAGGGGATGCAATTTTTCCCTAAAAACAAAACTCCTGCTTTTTGTGACCTTTTCTGTTACAATTGGGATTTCCCAAAATTATATTCCCTTGAAAGTTCTGGAAATTTCCCTTTGGGTATTTTGTAATTTGCTTTTAAATTAATTCTTCTTTTCTGCTAATGTGATGGCCTTTTCTAAACTGAGGGACTTTCAGATAAAACTTTTTTTTTAACAGGATCTAACAATCCAATAACCAAAATTTAACCCAAAAAATTTCCCGCTCGTATTTTTGCTCTAATACATTGCAATTTTAATTATTTCCTGTGAGGGGGCCCTTTTAAAATTTGTACATATCTTTAATCTTTGAAAAAATTCCTAAAGATTCATTTCTTTTTTTGGGTAACAAATTTAAAAAATTTTTTTTTGTGCCCTTTTCCCCGGTAATTTCAATTTGCTAAACTGCTTCAATAATTCCTTTTGATTAATTTTCCAGTTGTGGTTTTTTTTTTTATAATTCATCCCTGCTTCAATAAAAAAAATCTAGCTTTTTTTTTTCCCTTTTGTCCCAACTATAGAACTTATTTGATTTTTCCATTTTGCTACGGGTGCCAAATTCTTTTTACGAATAAAATCTTTGATTTCTGTTGTACCATTTAAAAAAGGTTTTATTATCAAAATGATAGTAATTTGCGGTTCATATCCCCTCGGCCCTTTTTTTTAAGGGTTTTCCTTTAATTTAATTATTTTGATAAAAAAACTCCATTGATTGAAAAAAACTTAATTGCCTTTTTGAATACTTTGGGGTTTTTGATCAGTATAAAATATCTATTTATTTTCCCAATATCGTGTTTTCCCAAAAAAACAACGATATTATACTAAATATTTTTTACAATTTTTTTCTTTTCTTCTGTTCAAAATTTGTCTTTTTTTACTGACTGAAAATTTTTTAAAATAAAAAAAAAATATTTATTAAAAAAAATTTAACCAATTTTTTTTTGACCTTTTTTTCTTTCTGTGGAAAAAATCATATATGCGTTAATGTCCTTTTTTAATTATTACTCCCCCACCTGACATCAATGTTGAAACACTGGGCACAGGGGGTTGGGGAAAAACCCCACCCCGACTACCTGTTTTACGACTTTGGGCTACGGGGTGTTGTGATTTAACCCCCCCACCTGTAATTTCCAGACGGTTTTTCGTTAAAGGGTTTGGAAAAAAAAGGTATTAAGAGCAATCGACCCGTCCGGGAAAATTTGATCTGAAATAGGTCTGGAGCGGCTCAGATCCAATTTCATTTCTCTTAAATAGGAACATGGGCTGTTTATTCAAGGGGAATTACCGTTCAGAAAAATTCGAAAAGGGTTTTTCATAAAAAAATAAATAAAAGGGCCACTCATAAAATGTTAAAAAAGTATATATATTTTAATAGAAAAAGGAAAGAAATTCTCTCAATCGTCTATGGACGAATGATAGGAAACCATATTCATACAAAAAACTAATTTTGGGGAGTGGCGGGGGAAATTTTGCAATGATCGTCACAATAGAAATAATTTTTAAAAGGGAAAACTTGCAATCAAGTGCTGGAAACGACTAACAAAAAATTTCTCTTTTTTTTAAAACTTGGTGATCTTGAAATATGGACATCTTTATAGACACATACACATTTTAATGGGTTGGGTTTTGCCATAAAAAAATTTAAAAACAGAAAAACAAACATGAGACTCCCCTGTTTAACCTTTTTTTCATGGAGTAGTTTTAAACGCCATTAGATTAGACTTTTTTTTCGTTTTCTCCCGCGTCAATCCCGGGTTTTTCTAATTAATTCGTCCGGTATATTCTTTTACAGTTAAGGTTTTTTTTTAAGTGATCGTGAACCATTGGGGGTTGCTGAATCCGTTGTATTATCTCTGTTTTTTTTGGGAAAAATTTTACAATTTGTGGAAACTATCCTGATCGCTCGTGTTTTTTTTCTATGAACTTCAATGCCCTTTATCTGAATCGGCTGAGTTTCTTTTGTTTGCCAAAGTTAATACACCGGTTTGGAAACTCTCATTATTATTTTGGGTATTGTAATTAGCCTGACTTTTTAACCCTTTTTCGAATGGCATATTCTCGCGTTCACTGTGGAATACCAGATCGGGAAATTGAATAAATTTTTTTTTACATGAACTCACGTTTTTTTTATGATCTTCAACTGGGGGGGTTATTAGGCGGGGGGTTAGTGTGTTTATGTGCCGTGACATCGTAAAACTGATAAGGGGGCACCCCTTTTCAGAATTTTGTTATAATTGGATAATATATTTGGTAGCTGTCGCTCTATCGCCGGAATTAATGACCCCCTGTTTATCGAAATTTTGGGCGTTTGTTTTTAAATATGGATATTTTTGTTTCGGTAGTAAATAAAACTGAGTTTCTTATCCCCTGGGAATGTCCCCGTAGCAGTCAATAATCTTTGTTTTCGCTCCCAGATGAATGATTTATGCGTCCCCTCTACAAAAGGGGTATTTCTTGGTAATTATTTTTTAAAAGCATTTTAATTGTCTCCCGATAACAACATTTGGTTTTACGAACGTATGCTTATCGGCTGTTTCAAAAACTAAAGTGGTCCATATTGGCCTTTACTGTTTATCAAGAATGTTACGTTGTTTTGTATCGTAGAAAAAATTTTTCTGTTTTCATTGGGCTTTAAAAAGGCACAAACCATTAATCTACGGGTTAAAATTCTCTCCGGGGGCTATGTCCATTAAATTCCTTCTCTTTGTTTTAAAAAGTCCCCCCACTTTACTCTCTTTCTTTTATATTCCTGGACTCCCGGGTGTCCCCGGTAGCTATGGCCCCCTTCCGGGGGACGTTGGGTTTTTGCCCCAATTCAGGGGGCTGCTGACCAAACCACAAATGAGCGGTTGGCGTTTTTTTGTTGACTCCGTTATTTGTCGTTTTCTACCAAGTGTTGTTTTATCTGCCCTTTTCCACCCTTTTGATGAGGCCAGGCCGAAAACGTGTCTCGGTTAACACTTCTCTCTGGGGGCTATGTCCCTTTAAATTCCTTCTGCCCTTTTTTTTCCCAAAAGTCCCCCCACTTTTTCTCTCTTTCTTATTTATATTCCTGGACTCGGATGTCCCCATAGTAGCTATAGCTGCCTCCGTGGTGACGTTGGGGTTTTTGCCCCAGATTCCCGGGTCTGCTAAGGGAAAACCCCAAATGAGCCCGGGTTTGGGGTCTGTTTGTTTACTCCGTTGATTTGTCGTTTTCTCCAAAATGTTGTTCATCTTTGGGTTCTCCAAACCCTACTGATGAGGGGGCCAGGCACGAAACACGTGTCTACATTTTAAAACCCTTTTCTCTAGGGCTATGTCCATTAAATTCCCCTTTTCTTTGTTTCAACAGTCCCCCCCCATTTCTCTCTTTCATATTTATATTCCCG